>JAYJMJ010266734.1:0-13526 GCA_036873875.1 Laminaria ephemera | reverse complement strand
ACGTTAGCGCAGCTGCACATGGATGTGCTTCTGCGCGGCCTGCTGGAGCGGTACTGATCAAAATGCCGCAGGCACCCTTCGGGCTGATCGGTCGCAAAAGACACTTTTCGTTAGTTTTCGTGTTTGAAAAGTGACTCCCGCTGAAGGCGACACCTAAAACAGCCATCTAGCATAGAAGCCCCCGGCAGGGACAACATCTAACACAAAGCCTTCCGCAGGAAACATCTAACACAGCAGCCCCCGGCAGGAAACATCCAACACAAAGCCTCCCGCAGGGAAACCAAAACAAAGCCCCCTGCAAGGGAACCCTTCCTCATAAACAAAGGAATCAAAAAACCCCCTTAGTGATCTATAATCCCGCCATCTAATAAATAAAAGAATCAGCCAGTATGTCGCAACTTATCAGTATCTTTCTCAAAGGCCTTGCCATGGGGGCGGCGAATGTGATCCCGGGGGTGTCTGGTGGCACCATTGCGTTGATTACCGGTATTTACGAACGGCTGATTAATGCGATTAAGTCTTTTGACTTAACCGCTCTTAAACTATTGCTGAAAAGGCAATGGGGTCCGTTTTGGACGGTGATTGACGGCTCGTTTTTAACGGCGTTGTTTGGCGGGATTGCGGTCAGCATTATTAGTCTGGCCAAGTTGCTTGAACATCTGCTTGAAAAACAAGAGATGCTGACGATGTCTTTTTTCTTCGGGCTTATTCTGTTGTCTGTGTACTTTGTGGGTAAAACAGTGCGCCACTGGGGAATGACGCCAATCATCATGTTTGCGATCGGGACCGCTATCGCTGTGGGAATTGCGTTACTCGCACCCGCCTCTGAAGATAATTCATTTTTCTACGTATTTTTATGTGGAATTGTGGCGATGTGCAGCATGATATTACCGGGGCTGTCTGGTTCGTTTGTATTGATTATTATGGGCAACTACGCGTTGATACTGGCGGCAATAGGCAGTGCTGACTTATCTATATTACTGCCACTGGCGCTGGGTTGTGCCTTTGGAATGATTGCGTTTTCGCATGTGCTGTCTTGGATTTTCAAGAAGTTCCATGATCAAACTATCGCGCTAATGACCGGATTTATCGCGGGCTCACTGGTGATTATCTGGCCATGGAAAAATACCCTGACAGAGCAAATTCTACGTGAAGGCAAGGACCCGAAAGAAGTTGTCACTGGTTATGAATGGCTTATGCCGTCTTTGACCGACACCAACACCTGGCTTGCTGTATTGCTGGTGATCGCAGGCGGTGTGACGATATTTTTGATGGAAAAATTCGCTGGTAATGAACCTACCACTAGCCACTAACTAACCACTAGCCACTAGCCACTAGTTATTTGTTAACCGTTGAGTTGCTGGTCCGAATTACGGATCAGCACTTCTAACTCAAATAATAACCCCCCTCTTTAGTACGACATTTGTTACAACCAGTTACCTACCCCCGCGTTTGAATACTTCCCACTGAAACACGCTCTTTAGGGATTTCATTCCACCTACCCCAATCGGTGGCAGACAACGCTTGAAGATTTCGATCTAACTATTCCTGCTAAGCATCACTGACTGGTCTTATTTCAGCAGGGCTCAACGCTGACCACTGCACCTTAACTATTTAACCCTTTTGCAAACCCTTGCTGCGAATTGCTGTCCGTATTCCAATTCGTGTTACAGCATATTTTGACCTTAGAAGCCCAGCAACAGCAGTCACCCGCTGTAGAACCTCCCTGCCTTTAGTCCCTAAAACACTATTGTCATGCTGCATTCGAATTGAACAAAAGCCATGGCCTGCGATTCAGCAAAGGGGGCAAACGCTTAGAAAATCCGCAATAACCCAGAGCCATCGGCGCACTTAAACACCATAAAAAATTACCGTCAAAACCCATCACTACCGCTCTGCAAACCCAATCAATTCGGGCCTTCCGACGACAATCCAACGCAAATACAAACGCTGAAGGTGTCGCGAGGTTGATTTCTAATTGCTATCAATCGTGTAAATACTTCAACCAATTTTACATCGTCTTCTATTCTTTACTAGATCAAAAGGACGGTGGAAGGCCCGACTATTGAGCCCGATAAAAATCGCATCACTCTGGCCCATTTAGTGCACCCCCTTTTGAAACCGGCTGCGTATGAATATCGCCGTCAAAATTTACACATGTATTTGCATAGCGGACCACTAGTAAATGTCAATTTTTAGGCAGAGTCATTTATGATTCACCATGAAGTCCAACAACAAGAGTCCCCGCATCAATCCGCTGTAATTAAGCTGATCGGTGTTGGCGGCGGCGGTTGTAACGCAGTTGAGCAAATGATCGCAGCCGACATTCACGGCGTAGATTTCACCTGTGTAAATACCGATGCTCAAGCACTGGCAAAATACCACCCCGACCACGTCATTCAACTCGGTAACGATCTGACTCGTGGCTTGGGCGCTGGAACTGATCCTGAAGTGGGCCGAAGGGCAGCAGAGTCAGACCGTGACCTTCTTGCCGACATCATTAGTGGCACTGACATGCTATTCCTCACCGCGGGTATGGGTGGCGGCACCGGCACAGGCGCAATTCCAGTAATCGCTAAAATTGCTCGTGAACTAGGCGTTCTAACAGTAGCCGTAGTCACTAAACCGTTCAGCTTTGAAGGTGGAAAAAGACACCGGGTTGCTGAAGCCGGTATTGCTGAACTGCGTGACCATGTTGATTCACTTATTGTTGTTCCCAACGAAAATTTACTAACGCACCTTGGCCCTAACATTTCATTGATCGATGCGTTCTCCGCATCGAATGATGTACTGACCAACGCGGTCCAAAGTATTGCAGAACTCATTACCAACCCTGGTTTGATCAACGTGGATTTCGCGGATGTTAAATCTGTGATGACCGAAATGGGTGAAGCGATGATGAGCACCGGACGCGGTATTGGTGACTTCCGTGCTCGCGATGCTGCAATCGCAGCCACTGAAAGTCCATTGCTGGCTGATATTGATCTGAAAGAAGCTCGCGGCATTCTGGCTAACATCACCGCCAGCGCTGATTTGTCTATGGGTGAATTCCAGATCGTTGGTGACATTCTTGACCAAATCACCGCCGAAAACGCCAACGTAGTGATTGGAACCGTATTCGACCAGCGCATGAAAGACGAAATTCGCGTCACCGTGGTAGCAACCGGTCTGAATACCTCGCAACCAACTGCCCGCGCAAGCCACAGAGTAAAAACTGACAGACGTCCGAGCAAAACCTCACGCCTGTTGAGCTTCGGCTCTGCATTGAAATCTAGAAAAACCAAAAAAAGTGATGGCCGAAACGCAAAGCCCGCAGCACTTGAAACTAAGCCAGCTAAGCCCGCGATAGAAGCACATCCCCCGGCTGAACTGCCACCTCAGACTGACCGGTTCTACCGTTCTGACGAAAGCGTTCAAAGCGACCAGCAGCACCGCAATGAACCGGTGATCGAGAACGTTCCTGTTGAACTACCCGAGCGCGTAGTCATACCCGAACTGATCGCCAAACCCTGCAATGCGTGTGGCAACCCATTGAATTCACACACCCCAAATTGTCCGCAGGCACCCAAGACCGCGTTCGAATTCAGCGGTGATAAAGCGACTCGCAATTTTGATGACATCAGCGATTATCGCGACAATGACCCGCAAATTGATAATGACGTCAAAAAGATTGTTCGCCCACCGGTTGCCAAGCCACGAGCTACCGATCCTATATTCGCCACTGGCCCCAAAAAGTCTGGTATCAACAAGCATTTGGCAGGATTGGCCGCCGGCACCGTGGTGTTGTTCACCATTTTCTATGTCGTCGTCACCAACCAACTAGCCACTAACGGTGATGACCTAGTCAACAACGACGCCGCACCGTCGACATTGGCAGATCGAAAATTGCGAGCAGCCAATGAGAGACTGACCGGCATAGACGAATAACAACAGATAATCCTGCTGCGGCACCCGCAGCCTTTTCCCAACCTGTCGCCCTACCCACCACCAGTTAGCGTTTCACTCAGTATTCCTTAAGGCTAACGGACGTTCGGGCCACTTTGCTTGACTACAAAGTGACTGCCGCAACAGTGACTATATTGCGCATCGCTAGCTCTGCCCCAAGACGTGGCGACACGGCAAAAAACCTTGGTCATTGATAATCAATGGCTGCACCAATCATAAATCCTACGTCTGTTCACCAACAGATCGTGCCCTAATCCGCAAGCCGCGTTACAATACCCGAACTTTCCTCACAAACACTCGGGATCGAACCACTCGATGGCCAAAGACAGAAAATCAGTTTTAATAGACCATAATCCGGGCCGCAGCGCGCAACCCTATGGAATCGCACGTGAACTTGGCGCCGATATCGACCTGGTCCATGAACCATCAGTAGGCGTCATGGGCACCAAAGGCGACAGCCAGTGCTACCTTGGTGTGCAACGAAAAGTCGAGGCTATTCACAATCACTTGGCCAAACGATTGGGTCGCGGTGAAGGCGAAATACCCATGCGCTTAGTGCAGCCTGAGTACACCGTAGCCACATCTGACGGCATGCGAAACGGCACACGTGAAATGCGTTACTCGCTGATTGGTCGCGAAGTCACCCACGATACCGTCTGCGAACACTTAAGCGCCAGCGGCTTGGAAGGCACCATCGCTGTAGTCGCCTGCGACAAACCCCCGGTCGGCACACTGGCCGGTGTGCTAGAACATAATCGTCCAGCCATCATCATGTCTGACGGCCCTATCCGCCCGGGCAGAGATTCTGCCACCGAACAGCCAATTGATATCGTCACCGGTTTTCAAGTAGCGGCCAACCCCGATGCTGACTATCGCAAGCGAATAGCAAAAGAAGCCTGCCCCGGCTACGGCAGTTGTGGCGGCATGTTTACCTACAACACCATGCAGATTTTTATCGCCGTGGTCGGTATGGAACCATTGCACATGGTGGCTCCACCGTCTGATGATCCGCGTCGCCTGACCGAATTCCCTGACCAACTTATTACTTACCTGCATGGCATGATTGAACGCGGGCACACCCCACGCGATATCGTCAGCAGAGACTCCATCCGTAACGCTGTTATCGTTGCGATGGCCGTAGGTGGTTCAACAAATGTGCTTCTACATGCACCAGAAATTGCGCGTGCCGCAGGCTTTGCAAACTTTGCCAAAGACATCATGTCACCAGAAGAATTTAATCACCTGTCGCAAAATGTAGTACCGGTACTGACAGACGCCAGACCGTACGGCCTTTATTCAATGATCGATATCGACGAAAAAGGCGGTGTGCAAGCGATTGTAAAAGAACTAATGCAAGCCGGGCTCATCAATGGTGACACCCTCACCTGCACCGGAGAAACACTGGAAGAACAGATAGAACGTCTTGACCCGCCAGCACCCGACGGCACTGTGATCTACACGGTTGAAAAGCCCTACAAGCCCACCGGTGGTTTGCGAGTGCTAGGCGGTAACCTATCGCCTGAATTCAGCGCAGTTTTAAAACTGGCCGGTGTAGAAGGCGGTCTTGAAGACAACTTATTTAAGGGTCGCGCAAGATTATTCGACGGTGAGCAAGCCTTACTTGATGCACTGGAAGCACAACCAGACGGCTTCAGTAATCACGACATGGTCATCGTACGTTACGAAGGCCCCAGTGGCGCGCCAGGCATGCCTGAAATGCTTGACTCAACGTCACGCATCACCACCCTATGCCGTGAAAAAGAGATCGTTGTCGGCCTGATGACAGACGCCCGCTTTTCCGGTGGCTCAGTCGGCCTGGTGATCGGCCACGTGGGTCCTGAAGCAGCACTTGGCGGACCAATAGCCTTTGTTGAAGACGGCGATGAGATCATCGTTGATCTAAACACCAATGAACTTAACTGCACGGCACTTCAAGACAGTGCTGTTCTTAGCGCAAGAAAAGCAGCGTGGGAAAAAGTGGTAGCTGATAACGGCGGCATGCACCCGTCGTGCGGCGAAGTTGATACACGGCTGCTTAACCGCATGCGATTATCGGCGGTGTCTGCAGTCTATGGCGCGGGCATGCACCCCGATCGGCAATTATGGGTTCCAAGTCCACGTGAGCCTGAAATGACTGGTTTTGTACCCGGTAATAAGTGGCGGGAAAATTCGCAGAAAGCGTTTTAGGTTTAGCTTCCCTGCGGAAGGCGATATTTGGTGTCTGTATTAGGTGTCGCTTTCAGCGGGACCTTGCCGGGGGCTGCTGTTTAGATATCGCCTTCAGCAGGAGTCACTTTTCAACAGCCCTTACTCATTAATTATGGCTAACGAAAAGTCTTTGTTGCCACCGATCAGAGGGTGCCCTGGGGGCATTTTGAAATGCACCGCTCCAGCAAGCCACGCAGACGCACATCCCTGCACTGCCGCGCTAGCGCCGCCATCCATGGCGCCCTTACTTATCAACTAGGGACTGCCTCCACGGCACTTTTCAAAAGCTGATCAAACGCGGTGGGGGGTCAAAAGCAGGGACCTCCGGTCCTTTGTTAAAAGTAAACGATGTAATCGAAGCAGCTTATTGCTTGCAGCACGGGCTGAAGTATGCGGCGGCTTCGTGATACTGTCGTACATGAATTACACGCCAGCCCATATCAGCTAGACTCTCCTTCAGCAGCCATGCACGTAAAGAGGCTGATCAGTAGATCGAAAATTCTTAACCTTGAATAGCCGGTTCTTTATAGGTTGCGCGTGAATATGTACGAAGCTCAATTGTTATCAATTAAACCAGATGAGATGGTTCCGCCAGAAGGAAGTATTTCATATGGTGATTTTACCGCTCTTGTATCGCTAAAAACGACTCACGAATATGAACGTGAGTTACGTAAATTAACTAAGAAACTACCATTTCAAACATCTTCTTGGCCTAGTTTCGACGGGTATGTGGAAGAGTGGTACAAAGTTGAGGTTGGCGAGTTTAAGATGCAGTTGCAAGTCTGTGAGCGCGGCAAGGTTGATGTCGCAGAAAACTTTAAAACTCTTGTTGATTTGAGCTACCGAATTATAGACATTGTGTCCCCTAATTTGACAGCTTCTGCTTTAAAAATTGCAGAGAAGCTTGACCGTATAAAAGACCAGAGATTACTTATCTGGTTGCGTATGAGCTCAGAGATCTTTCATATGTATCAGGTGAACGAATACTTCGGTATGCGTATGCTAATAGCCAATGTTACCTGGATGTGCGAAGAGCTTGTTCGCATGGGGCTGTTCAGAAATACCACTGATGCTTTTGAAAACGAACGGCTCATACTGCAAGGGCTGATGCTAAGTGGCTTACCAAAAGGCATTGCTTTAGAGCTGTATATGAAGCTGAAAAATGGCTAACAAATAGCACCCTACCTCGCCACCGACACAGAAAACTATTAACTTCACGGGCATGGTGTGTTTAGAGAAGTACGAAGCTTTTCGTAAGGGGGATAAGCACAGGCGCATCCACCAGGTGCCATGATAGATATTTCTAGCGCAATAATTCGTGTGATCAATAAGCCTAGCCACGGTGAGATAAAGTGTTAAGTTTTAATTGCGTGGCTTTTTTTGATAGGGGATCTTGAGAAGTGAATGGTGCCTGTCCCGATAAGCACCACGATAAGCACCAATTATAAAATTTGATGCGCTGAGTGATAACCATGTATGAGGCAGCAATGTGCCCTTTGCGGGCATTCACATGCTGAGTACGACCGACCGCTTCGGAGACATAGACCAGCACTCTCTTGCATAATTATTGTAAGAATACTTTCGGCAAGGCTTTCCTAAGCTCGTCAGAAAAAGAGTCTCGCCACATCTTTGTTTTATTAGCTTCTTCTCTTACGGAATCACTTTCTGAGTCATGCTGAAGGCTGAGTCGATCTTGTTTGTCATTCAATGAGTAATATTTAGTAAGTCCGAATTCCGTCGTGTGTATAGAGTAATATTCAATGTTACTAGCAGTTTTAACGAACTGTTCTGAAAGATCAGACCAGTTAGCGAGATCGTGCTCTAAGCGAATAAACCCCTTGCTCTCAACAATTGCATTGAATTCTATGTCGCTATTCCAGACAGAATCTTCACCTAAACCTGCATGCTCTGCTAGTTGTACCATAGCTTCTGCAAAATCAATATTATATCGTATATCTGAAAACACATCGCTTAAGCTGATAGGAATCTCAATGAAAACTATGCTAATTTCTTCCATACCGTTATCTACTTATATTGGTATTTAGAAAACTGTTTTCCGCCCACGCGTTTTTTATTTCATGTTCTTTTGATAAAAGCTCATTAACGAATATTCCTGTTCGTTGCGGTAATTCCTTATTAGACAGAGCTAACGATGCAGCGCGTATTAATTTATCAGGCTTTTTTTCGTCCGGTTTGTATTTACCTGTCATTTTCGGTATCAAAGAGAGAGTGTATTCAATACACTCCATATAACCGCTATATAGTTTGGGCTTATAAAGCACCGTATTGATTCCCAAGAAAAAAACTTGGTAAAACCAATCAGGATTCGGTGCTATATCCCTTGTTTTTTGATCTTCTTGCACAAGAAACGGTTTGTGTGAATCGCCGTAAAATGCCTCAGCCACAATTTTTGCGTGCTCTTCATACCAGTCCAATACACTCGCTTTACTTGTTGTATTAAAATAATCCCCTAAAATCTGCTGTTGTGTCACCGGTACAATACCAGAGTTTAAAAAAAAGTCTAAAGCCATATCACTATCTTGTATTGGAGCTAGCAGTATTTTTGAAAAATCACTGATCAATCCTTTTCTTTCACCAGTCAAATAGTACGCTCGATACATTGAGATATCAGAGGCCGATAGGTCGGCATAACAGGCCCTACCTATATCTCGCCATTTTCTCTTTCGCTCCTTCATCCAAACAGGATCTTCAGTCTTCCACCATTTTAGAAATCTGTCATTTAGTTGCTTCGGTTTCCAATAGTTCATACTACCGCCTCACTTAAGATCAGCGCAAAATTCTGCGAAACTAAAACCTGGTAGATCCGGTAACTCATACTGAGCCGCATATTGTCGTAACTCTTCGATATTGTCTCCGAGTAAGTAGTCGCCAATTTTGTCTTCCACCCACTTTGTTGGAATGTAATCGTTAATTTCGACGATTATTCCAAGCGGACCCAGTATTTTTAGCATTTCGTCTTGTATCTTTTCACGCATTTCTAAAATTTCTGCAGGAGACAAATTCTCCTTTTGAATGTCTTCAAAAAGTTGGAAAATGTCCGAATCACCGAATTTTTTCTTAAGCTCATCAAATATTTTGTCTTTACCAAGCTTTTCTGAAGATATTGAGAAAAAGTTTGCGACTGTGAACGGTCTAACTTTTACGTCAGATGCGTTTTCTAACGGCTGCGATTCAACTTTTACAGTATTGTAGTACTGTTTTGGCGTCAGTCCCGTGCTAGTCTCCCAACCACCAGGGTCTTCAACCTTAGACTGCGGATTTTCTACATCAAATTTAGTTGGGATCGAACCAAGAAAACGTTGCAAAGCTCTAAATTCAGGGGTTATTTCTGTAACCAGACCCGCATTGTTCAATCCAATAACGTCGCCATTTGTATCTTGATATCCAATAAAAGCAGGGTCTGGTATTTTTCTAGTGCTTGCAGAAACCTCGCGGAATCTATAATTACCTTTAATATCTCTTATAAGCTTTCTCCATTTTTCATCAGATGTTTCCTCTCTCCAGACTTGGACCCAGGTGACAGATTCCGCTGGCTTATTTCTTACGAAGTCTTTGCCTTCTTTTTCCCAGTATTCAGTAAGTAAACCTGAGGTGGTAGCAACGTAATCAAGGGATGCTTGCCTATGAGCATTTGCGAATTTTGTTAAGCTGATTCTTTCCTTGGATTTCGAACTAGTCCATGAGGACTTTATAATTCCTGACCATTTTGACTCATCCAAGTGACCGGATTTCACTCGCAGTTTGTTAAAATTGGCGTACGACTTAAATTCCACCCAAATTCTCTCATTTTCTCCCGAACCTGCTAGCACTAGGTCCGGACGCCTTTCGTGAGGGCTTGAATTTTGATGATAATAAGATCCGTTTGAGTATCTTCCCATCAGAGGTACTAGAATCTTATTGTTACCCTTCGGATCAGCTTCCAGAATTTGATATTCGTCTACGCCTGATTGGTTAAGTATGTCGTACATAGCTGTACCAACTAGTTCCAACCCAGCACCAAATGCGAGGCCGCCTAGTGCACATTGCCTAGCGTATTTTTTATTACTTTGCTCCGTAGCATCACTTGAGGCAGATAGACCCACACCAGCGAACCAGGCACCAGTATTGTTTTTGATTGATGTTTGAACAGAATCAGGTAGGCTGTCTGACCGAGCCTGCAAATAGGCAAGGCTAATCAACATTTCTGTTGGTGTAAATCTACTATCGGTCGCTCCTTGCATGAAAGCAACGAAATTAGGCGGAGCAGCCACAGCAGCTTTCTTAATTACCTGGATCATTGAAGCTAAAATGATTTTTGCGGGAATAGCTATTTTGGGACTGGCTGTCGCGCTGGATATTGGTGACAAATTAATTTGCCATCCCACATCCGGTATCGTAGAAGAGAATAGTTTTCTGTACTCAATTGGTAAGCCCTCTAAACTACGTAGCAAAGTAGTTAAATAAATAGTAGCTAGTACCGGGTCCTGAGCGACCTCCGGATCTAGCTCCACCAGGGTATCAATTAGCGCTGCCATCTCTGGACCGGTCGCTCTACACGGTGTTGAATTAAATTCCAGCGGTGTCCCTACATTTATTGACGGGGTGAATGCTCCGCAGGTGTTCTCCGGTCTTGGAACGGGTATTACTTGTGAAACCCAACCGCCTGCGGGTATCGAGAGTATCCTCATCCAACTCCAAAAGTCAGTTCTATTTTCAACAGCTCTCGCAATTAACAAAGCGGTTTCTGAATCGTTAACCGCCATTTCCGCCCAAACCGTTAGGGCGGTGGCCATCATTGCAAGGTAGCGTGTGTTTCCATCTGCTGCCTGAGTGGCAGACTCTTGCAAATATTCTGCAGCAAATTGAACAAAATAGGGGTTAGAACTGTTAGTGATTAAGTCTTGTAACGTTTCAATCTTATCGTAAAGTGTCGTATAGCGGTTGTTATGACGAAGCCAAGAAAGGGCCGAAATACTCTGCTGGAAAGCACCATCTGTATTTCCCGAGATCACTGTTCTTTGCAATAAAATTGATGCAGAGTTTTCGGGGTCTGGAAAATATCCAACAAGTGGAATCGCTTTTAGCACTTGATCGGTGGTGTAAACCCCAGAATCGGAAAAACCTACATCATGGTAGCTTTCCGCGAATCTATCTAAAGTATTTTTGTTCAATACGTTGTAATGCAACTGCTCATCCTCGTACTGAATCATCACTGTGATTGCTGGTATTCTCGTAGATATAGACTTCCATCTATCCGAGGGGGAAACAGAAACTACAGCCTTGCCGTCTTCATCATACTCACCTTCATTATTGTCGAGACTTATCAACGGGTCGCTCATCCAATCATAAACTCGAAGACCGCCGACGCTACCGTTAAACCCATCTGTACCCTTGTGACCGTCTCCCAATACTATGGAAAATCCATCAGGATCTGTCGTGCCGTACAAAATATCCTGAGGTATGGTTGTAACAACAGTATTACTTCCAACATTCAGATGAAGCTCATTACCTCTCACTCCAGCCGACACCATGTACCATTGGCTATAATTCACCTCCAGAGACAGCTCAACAAAGTCAGCTGAAGAAACTTGCTCCCCTGTTCGAACTCTAAGTTTCAGAGCGCCATTTTCCATTTTCAAAAGTGCAGTGCCGTCGTACCAGTCTAACACTGTCCCATCGGTTTCTGGTTTAAACCAAAAGTTGATTGATGGGTTTGTCAGATCATTAAGAAGCAGTGATTTCACACCCCAAAATCCCCCGATTGCAGGAGTTTGATTGGTATCGGATGACAGTGAAACTGCATAGATATGTCGATTTTCAGTTTTCTGACGGTCAGTCAAATTTCCTTCAGCCACGATAGATTCAGAAACATCGTAGAAAGTTCTTTTGAAATTCCAATAGAATAAAGGTTCTCGATTTACAAAATGATAGTCGTTCGTATCAAGTGACCAAGTAGTTCCAGCATCTCCATATAGGGTTAGTGTATTTTGTCCTGTATATGTCAGTTCTCCCGTATTTCCATTAAAATCCGTTAATCCAAGTGTTTCATCGTCGTTCAACCCAGTTACGACGTACTCACTGCTCATAAGGACCCTTTCATTAACTATCGGCCTAACAACTTCAACAGTTTTAATGATTGGATTCTCAAGATCGATTTTTGCAGCCACCTGATATACGCCAGGGGTAAGGGGCGCTTCATAGCTAAATGACACCTCACCACTACCGTTTGTTAATTCGTGATGTCGTGAAATAAAGCCATCATCGGCACCTAATTCCATGAACAGATCACTAAGTGGCTCGGTAGTACCTGATACCTTGGCTAAGCCGTCATAAGTTTCACCGGCAACCATTCGATCTGGTAAATTTTGAATCTCCAGATCTAATTGTTGAACTTGAATAAAAGTATTGGCGACAGCATCACCAGTTCGCGCATTCAACTCGTACGTACCGGCAATACTGCCCCCAGTCACCACTGCCGTAACTTTACCGTCCCTGGTCAAACCGCTAGTTGACTTTAGATTTATGTGTCCTTTCTCTCTTAACAGTAGTCCTGTTCCATTCTCCACAGGATTTGCATTTTTATCAAACACTGAGGCTGTTATTGTCACTTCGCCAACCTTCCGAATAAAAATAGCCCCTCCAGAGTTACTTAGAACTATCGAACTGGGAACACCTGCGTGCACACCAATATTAATTTTAATCGATGATTGTTCTTCCCCGATCAGCTGTGCTTCGATCGTGACCTCGTTATACACCTTCGGTTCGATTTGGACTTGAACGTCTGCGAAACCACTCTCTGTCAATACAGAAGTAGCTTCCGAGAGGTTAGCGCGACCAGAGACTACTTTCCAGGCTATTTTACCTCCGAATTTCTTTTTGAAAGAATCGGATGCGAATAGATAGCCACGCAATGACGCCGTGATATTTACCACTGGCTCATCTGCGCTAAGAAAAATAGTATTTCCGGCTTCCAAAACGTCATCATCTGATACAGACAAATCTAGGAACATGAACGCCCATTCCCATAAAACATTCCCAGTATCCTGATTGTTTAAAAGGTTTATTGCTAGAAAATCTTCTCCACTATAACTACTTAGGCGATCAGATGACTCGAAACTCCAGATACTATCAGGTAGAGCAAACTCTTGATATTCATCCATTGAAACTATTAATTCTGAATTTGGACCGAAGTAATCAAGCGGATCATAATTACTAACTATTGTGTTGTATATTTCTACATCACTACCTTCGGTTAGTACGGGAAAGAGAGAGTTAGTTACATCTGTTTCACCCGACGATGAATAGAGGTTTATTTTCTCAACATCCAACTCATAAACCGAATACATCATCTCAGGCCGATAGACCCATTGATA
>JAYJMJ010266720.1:0-13527 GCA_036873875.1 Laminaria ephemera | reverse complement strand
TCCGAGACATTTCGATATCATCGATGGTTCCATTATTTGTGCCAAATTTGAGCCCATCGATTGGCTCGCCATTTTACCAGGTAATACATATTGTTAATAAAATACAGTTGTGACGCATGCTACGGTAGAGGTGGCACGTTTCGTTTTTTTTTGTTCTTGAATGACGGGGCTCCTTAACCCAAAATCGTCGGAATGTCACCTTTGTTTTGCAGAATATTTTGTTTGTATACCTAGGCCGCAGGATTGTTCACCGGGTTGCACTTTCATTCTTAAAAAAATAGGTTTTCGGGTGAGGTTTAGAGTTCCTCAAGTGAGGAGCTCAGAAACAAACTGGTGCATCTCTATCGTAGCGTGTGTCATGTGGCGGGTTGCCGTGGGGTGGAGTAGAGTAGTTGCAGTGCCTTGAACAAATATTACCGCTGATAGGCATGGTGATAGCTTGTTCTTGTCCAAACAAAGCCTCGTTGCCCTATGCGGTAAAACCAAGTTTGACAAAAAAGTAAGGGCAAACCCGTTTACAGTCTCATGGACCACAAACATCGTTAATGATTGTACATTGCTATCGCTAAAGTGGGTTTTCAAAACAGAATCGGGTAGTTCCTCCGTTGAGGAGCCCCGTCATCCAGAAATACTTGGCCCAATGGTGGTTCATCCACCGTAGCAAGCCTAAACCTAGAACGAAAAGTACCGAGGTGCGTGGTTCCAGCGGGGAAAAACCCAAACGCAATCCCTAACCTCGATACATCTGAGGTGCGCCCTGACCAATTAAGACCTCTGCTGCAGTGGCATTGCCTCAAAAAAACACATTGCAAAGCTACGCTGCACGGACTCCGAAAAGGTCGAAATTCCTTAACCTCCCTTTGTGAGGAGGTGGGGCTGAAAATCAGTTACATTGCAGGTTTCACGACATTTGCGTGTTTCCTCCAATCACTGCACATGCGCAGGAGGTTTAATGCGCGTACGGTTTGAGTCCGGCCTGGTTGCAGACAATCCTTAACTTCCATACGAACACTCCAAACCTACCGCCGCTCGCTTCGTATAGTAAAGTACCTGGTATAATTTTTTAACACAAAATCTTGTCGAATTTACGGTATCCTGAACGCTCAAGCGTACGGGACATGTTTGTCGCCAACCAGCACGCCAGTTATATCAAACATTCTGGGGGAACTCACGGTGGTAGCATTAAACAGAAAGCTAGCCTTGGTCCTCTCATGCATTTCCGCCACACACGGTGGCATGTTCAACCATCGGGGACGCGTGCTACGGTACGGACAACGTCTTAATTATCTAGCGCTCCCTTCAGGAGGAGTATTATACCTCACCCAAAACTGACTTCGAGAGACAGTGGAAGCGCAATCCCACGAACAGTCCCATGGCCTAGGTATTGAATATACCCTAAAAGCAAAACACGAACGGTATCCCAACGGTTTTGGGTTGTTCCTCGGTTGAGGAACAAAGAGTGCTATGATAGGGATGTATCCTAAGTTTCTGAGTCTCCTGAATTGAGGAGGTTCGTACACCGAGTCCAAAACCTGATTGTGACAAAACCTGAAAGTGCAGCAGAACAATGCCAACACCTAGGTATACAAATTAGGACGTTGTGAACATTCAACGACATCGGGTAGTCCTTCATTTGAGGAGCGTCGTAAGCAGGAGAAACGTTAGCCGAAAAGTGCTACCCCATCGTAAGACGCGTCAAATCTCATCAGTCAGACACAGTTTCGCCTACAAATGCTACTTCTACTGCAGCACACTTCCGGGGTTGTTCGGCGAACTGTCGTCGATGCCCACTGTGTTCATCTCTGTCAGTCCCAACCTGCTCGCTGAAGAAAACATTCGACTCTATACGCCGATGCCTGGAACATCTCGCGGGGGTCATCTCCTCCTGCACCGTCGACGCACATAACTCTCTCATGACGAGGATGGTCTGCACAACTACTGCAAAAATCATGAACACATGGGCCACGATAAGCAGAACCGTTATCCACGATGAACTCCGGCTTTCCTCGCCTGCAAGGTCGACTTTCAGAAGGAGGGCCACGTACATGCTGGCCAAAATGATACCGTTCCCCCAGCGATACAGCCACATATCAGCTTTCGACTCAAACGGGCAAATAGACTCGGAAATAAACACGAAGACTACCGCGAGCAACAGCACGATGGCGACCTGTTCAGCAGTATCCGGCAAAACAAAGACCGCTGCTCCAGTAAGCACGATCCGGCGACCACACTCAACGACCTCGTAGTAGTAACACGACGGCCTGTATGCGCCCCATATACAACGGTACGATTTGAGGCGCGGATTTGTTTCTCTGCCCGGTTTGAGCAGTTCCCGACGATGGCGTACCAACCACCACGCAAAAATGGCAGGGATACCGACTGGGTAGACGCACACCATCGCACCTGCGTACACTCGATAGGCTTTGTGCCTTTCGGTATAGCAGACAAGGCTGTAGTCCGCCCGAAGGTAGGCGTTACCGTCGTCCATAGAATCGCAGACAAACGTCTGGAAGATCGTGAAGGATACGGAAGAATACACGAAAAACACGATAAACAGAGCTATCGACAGGTGCTTGTGCTTCACGATAGGTGTCGCCGTACTGGAGTGCCGATTCCTTATCTTAGCGATGACATAGAAGCCAGCACAAGCAACAAGTATGACAAGCGGCGCCAACGTAGCAAGCACAAGTTTCCCAAAGAAATCCGCAGTTACCAGGCATGATCCTGACAGGATGGAACCAATGCTGAAGTTGACGAGTGTCATCGATGACAGAAATTCCTCGTACTTGTCGGGGTACACCGCTCCGACGACCTCAGTAAACTGGAAACGGAACAAATTCGGGTTCAAGTACAAGATTTTCAGGTAGGCCAGGCATGGATAGAGCATTGCGAGTTTATCTCCCCTCTTTACGAGGTGGAGATCGACGCTGTGGCGTATGACGAGTCATTCCGCAGGACATCGCGCGCAGTAAAATGGAAAATCATAACATCACCGACACGTTTCAAGCAATCATGTGGGTAATCATCTAGCTGGAAGTCATGCATATGCGGACCCGGGCCGTGCGGGCATCATCGAGGTTGAGCGAGCATTTGTAGAAATGGTAGGTTTGCGTTCATCCGAGCCGGTTGCCAACGATCAGAAGAACTGTGGAAGCCCCTACATGTCGTATGCAACTATACGATGTTCGCACAGCCTTCATGTGAGAACGTGTCTGTCCTCTCTACCCAGGACGCATTCAATAGAATTTGCTACATATCAGAAGAACACAGATTTGAGGACATAGTACCTGGACCACAATCTGCAACACCACCACGGCGATCCTGATGGCCGACAGAGGGACGGATTTGACCAGCGTATCACGCAAAAACGCCAGTTTACCCCCCAGCCACGAACGTCGTGATTCGGTTTGCGTCCCCTCGCGCTCGTCTTCCACCCTCTGAATAAGGTGGTGAACTCCTAACAGGGTCACAAACAGCAATACAGCCAGGCCGGCTGCGGAAACCCCCGCTGCCACTCCCCTGTTCTCCCCAGAGCACTCATAACAGCGATGGCTTGTGCCTGACGCAAAGCCTTCGGCGCAAACGGCACAGTCTGCGAGGCATGAATTCAACGGGAAAAGACGCGTGCCAGACCTAGGTATTGGAGGAATGTTGCAGATATACGTGTAGTAACACAGTAACTTAAATGTTGTTTACGTTTTTGAGGGAGCTCCGGTTACGGTCAGCATCTGCAGCATCTGTCCCACAAAGTTAATCGAGGTAACACAACACCAACAATCGTAAGGCTTTTGATTCCGCAGTGATTTTCCAGTAGCAACCCACGGTTGTCATCACTTGCGGCGGGGGTGACGGGGTGTGCCGGACACGTGATACGACTGAAAGAGCACGTTTTGGCTAGAATACTTCGGACTGACGGAGCTCGAGCTCCTCAACTAAAGAAATACCCAATATCGTCGGAATATCCATATTTTTCCAAATATTGTTAACATATACGTAGGCCATGGGATTGTTTATCGGGTTGCACTTTGATTTTCATCAAAATCAATTTCGGGTGATGTACCGAGCGCTTAAAGTGATGTACCGAGCCCTTCAAGGGATATACCGAGCACTTACAGTCAGGAGCTTCCGAACAAAAAGGCACGCCTCCGCCGTACTATTAGTAGCATGCGTCCCCTATGAATACTCTCGTAATATTCTGCATTGACTCACATGGACCCTCGTAGCCGGTGGCGCAGTAGTTGCTAGCGTTCCTACCTCCAATGCATGCATCCTCTTGGTAGCACTCGAGCACGATCGGGCTGTCGCTAGAAATGCGATAGTACCCCTCCTTGATGTCGAACGTTTTGAGAGTAACGTCTGTCGTCGACGAAGCCACGACGCCTTCGGGAATCGATTCACAGGTGGGGAGCGTCTCCGTATCAATCGTGACGGTGCTCAGGTCGCTGTCGCACCCATTCAAACACTGGGCGCATGCCAGTTTGAAGCGGCAGCTATCGGTCGAAGTCTGGCAAGAGCGAATGGAGGGGAAGCATAAACGGTAGTGCGCAGTCTAATCGACAACGTAGGCACTTGTCCTAACGAGTGAAGGCGGCTGCGGTGGGCTGTGTACGGCTGCACCAATCGGAACTAACAGTTACTTCGTGTTAGACACGCGTTACAGTGGGGGTAGCACTTGCTGTACAGGTACGTTTTCTCGGTTTCCCAACTTCAGGAGCTCTCTGCCTCACCCAAGCACTGATTTTGGTAAATATATGAAGTGCAACTCGATGAGAAATACCGTGGCCTAGATATATAACGAGTAGTGTTGTAACACAAAAATGCGATACTGGGCAGTGTCTCAGATGAGGAGCCCCGTCTGTCGGAATTGTTTGAGCCAAAACATGCTACCGGTACCGTAGAGCGGGTTTTTAGCGAAACCGCTGGATAGGTACATCGAGGTCATGAGAACGACAACAAGCATTTATCTGCGTGGATGTCTCGCCGGTCGGTCGTTATCAGCCCATCAGTACGTAACCAAACATCGAACGTGTATAATGTTTGGACATAATGACACAAGGATTGACAGTAGACACAACCGCGAACACACTCAGGATTTATCCTGCACCAGCTAAAGTTGTTTCCGGAAGGTGAGGTAAAAACATGCCATGGTAGAAGTGCATCATTTTATTTCTGGGGCTCCTAACTTGAGGAGATCTATACCTCATCCAAAACATTGATTATGAAATATACCGATTAAACCCGATGACAATCGTGTCAGTAGAATACAAATATTAATGCGACGATGTTGAGGTAGTTTTTCAGTTGAGGAGCTCCGCCAGCCAGAAAGGTTTTGGCCAAACGGTGCTATCCCTATCGAAGCACGCGGCGACCTGACATCAGTGCTCACATCTTCGGTGAAGCTGTACGTTTCCGAAGAGCAGGTGAAGATGTTGCCGTCGAAGGTCACGTTATTCAGCACCGCAGTAGACAAAAGGTTGTATATGGCCAAGCCACCATCTTCAGCCGCATTCTCCTTGAACACCACGTCGTTTGACTCCAACGGGCCGGCGTTATAGATGGCCCCTCCCGTCTCCCCTGGGAAAACAGTTGGCATCCGACACGAACGAGGCGTCAGAGGTTCGTCTTCAAACAAATGCTACAATGCTGTTCCGTGCACGTGGAACGGTAAACAAAACAGTGGGTCAGATATTGAAATCTATCTGTTAGCGCAATGCTCGCTTGAATTCATATTAATATACATGCGCGTACACCACAGGACAAAAAGAAAGGGAGGTGGGAATTTGCAGGAAAATTTGAACCCCTGGAGCCGTTAAACTGAAGATAGCGTAGAACGCCCCCGCCTCCCAGCAAGAACCCAAACCTGGAATGATACTTCAGTTTTGTATTCGGAGCCCTGCACTGTAATGGTGAGTTTTTGGTGCAAGGATTGCATGCCGTTGCATGCGACAAAGTTTGGCGCGGGAATGGGTGTCTCCCAGACATACGACGTCAAGATAATTACAGGTTGGCATGCGACCACGGCATCGTAGCCAGCAAACCTCAACTGAAGACGCGTCCTACGAGAGGGGTACAAGTATACCTAACGGTTCTGAGGCTCTTCACTTCATGACCTCTATATCTCGCTTTAAGGCTGAGGTTGACTTTACAGCCAAAACAAGTTCCACGATTTAGGAAACGAACGATAATACGATTCATTGTCGAAAATCCCAAATACGAGGTTTTCCAACGGTAGACGCGTCCTACGATAGAGGTACACTTTTTGGCTTTCTTTGTTTCTGAACGACGAGGCTCCTTAACCCAAAATCGTCGGAACATCGTTTTATTTTTGGCAATAATTTCCGTTGAATACCTAGGCCATGAGACTGTTCATCGGGTAACACGTTTTTTTTTCTCCAAAATTAGTTTTTGGGAGAGGTACAGAGATCCTCAAGTGAGGAGCTTCAGACAAAAAAGGATGCATCTCTACCGTAACGTGCGTCGGTAAGGGCTAGTTCCCCACACGAGGAGCCCCGTTAACCAGGAACTACGCATATCGTAGCACGCGCCAGAAATCGCTGGATGGGAAAAGTGGCCATGAACAAAACGCCGTTAACCAGTGACACCAAATGATGTACGGGACAGGGCTCCTAATACTAAAAAGGGTAACATGAACGGCAGGGTGCTATTGACAGCAACGTAGCATATCTGGTAGCCGTTGCACTGGTGCTAGTGTGGAAACCAGCCTCTCTCAAATGCACAAGTCAGCCTGGTTCAGAGTTTATGTTTCCTCTTTTATGGTTCTGTACTGTACTCGACCGACAAGCCAAACATAGATTTTTCTTGACGAAGCCTCACCAGCAACATTGAGGTAAAATATTGAAGCGCGAAGAGTTGTCTGCCCCTCGCCGTTCAGGTGCAGGGCGCCTCCGCGTGTGGCCTTGTTTCGCTGGAACAGACACTGAGTAAAGTTCGCGGTGGCCATGGCTGTGGGCGTCAGTGCGATGGCCCCTCCGGCCTCGGCTTGATTAGAAGTAAAGGTGACACCACTTATGCTAAGCTTGTCGACGTCCACAAGCGACAGTGCCCCTCCGTAGTCGAAAGCGGTGTTGCCGACGAAGGATATCGTCCCGATATCATTGATTCCCAATTGCTGTGCGGACGTCACGACACCTGGATATTGGGAAGTCGTATATAAAATTCCTTAGTCGCTGTCAAGCCGGGAGTCGAGTGTTTGTGAACTGCGAGGTCTTGACACTAGTTGAAAAAGCAGTGGAATATTCGATCTGTGCCGTTCTGTGAACATTCGAGCTCATGTCGGAGCACTGGAATGTTTCGAGCGTCTTGCTAAACGTCGTCAACTGTGTGACCAGTATACACGCCAGATCCCCAGCGTAATCTAACCTTGAGCAGAGGGGAGTAAATCATCGAGGCAATTTTGTTATGTCTTGCAGCATTTACAACTACGCCATGAACGTTGAGCAGCCTTTCCCGCTAGCAACAATCGTTTTCTTGTGTGTTAGTTAGAAGCACTCCGCGCTACACGCTGCCATCTCCCAGTACCCTCATAAAATGATATGCTGTGAAGTACCACCTACGGAGGAGAACTATATAGTAGGTTTACTCTGCATTCAGTGTATACCCGTAGACAACACCCTGAACAACGAACAATATATTCGCCCCGACCCCCCCCCTTATACCCCAAGTGGTTCCATATGTGATAATTCCGACGTAAATGTGAAATGATATATATCCCACTTATGGCGCGTGCTACGGTGTGCCTATATTTCTTTAGGCTTTTCACATGAGGGATCCAATGCCTGACGCAAACAATAGTTTCGAGGTAAACATGACCTTCAACTCGATCAATCATTCCTTAGTCTAAGGTTTTTAACGAATTAACGGTAAACCTAAACGGGACTGCACACATACTACGTGGGGTATCCCAGGTGAGGAGTTCAAAGTACCCCGTAGCATGGTCATTTTTGCCTCACCACCGGCTAGGGCATTCGTCGATGAAATTTCCACCCCCTGTGACCTCGCGGCCATGAAGATTATGCAGTCTGTCGTCTTGATTGCTCCTGCAAACCAGCGTACGCCACAAGGTAGATACAGATTGACAGCGTTGGGATAGGGATGCGTGCTACGCGATAGGGGCACGAGCACGTGATGGCAGAAATTATCTGGGCGGTGGGGCTCCTCGGCAGAGTGATTTACTATGTTATTCCTGATATACCTAGGCTATAGGATCATCCTTCGGGTTGCACTTGCATTGTTTATCAAATTAAACATTTCCGGGGGCAAACTATCGCCTTAAGTCAGGAGCCCAAAAGACGTTAGTTGCACCTTGCCTCCTCTTCTTCCATTGTCAACAATACGCGGGTCCTGCCAGATAGATGCAATATGCAATGTGTTAGACTCAGAAAAATGTACATCTCCTTTGGATTCCTGCAATGTCTCTCGAGGCTTCACGTTGTTGGTAAAAGCTCTATTCAGTCTGCCTCGCCTTCGAAACGGAACATAAGCAGTAAAAGGAGTACGAATACTACACTTGCAGGACTCTAACCACTTCCAGATACGAACAGTATGCCATTCGCGTGGCAACAACGTTGGAATGGTTTTTCTCGGACCTTCCCACATGTATCTCTAGCCTAGTGTCGTATATATCGCCCGCCTTGGTACCACCTTCAGTAACAAGTACCATCGGTAAACGGAATATATATGACCTGCCTAGGTATTACGTTCGGTACTAGGTACTAATAAACGGTACACCTCATCTACTTAGGTATGACCTTCAACACCAAGTACCAGTAAACGGTAAATATGACCAGCCTTGGTATCACCTTCAGTACCAAATACCAGCCAACGGTATAGAAGACTCCTAGGTATCACCTTCAGTACCAAATACCAGTAAGCGGTTTGCGCCATTTCTCACCTCCCTCCCTATCAGCTGCGTTATAGGCGAATGTGGCCGTGCCGGTAATAGCGATCTCCGAGCTCTGGGCGAGTATCGCACCTGCTGCGCGTTAATCCCGACAATCGTTTCAAATTCCACAGAATCAATACCGTTGTTGGCTTAGTATACGTCGTCGAGTGCCTTGCCGAAACCATGATGTGATAGGATGATGATGATGATGATAGGACTGACGTCAGATGCCACGGTAGTGGGTTAGAGTTACTTAGGGTTAGCCCTAACCCTAACCCTAACCCTAACCCTTCACTAGAGTATCGAGTCGAGGCACTTACGAGAATGGTTGTGTATCTCACATGGGGTAGATACTGTGCGTTGTATACACAAGCAATGATACCAAATATTATTCCACCGTGTATCACCTCCCATCGTAGCCTGGTTTAAGTGGTACGATTGACTGTATATATACGATTGCCTGTACGGCGTTTGGTGCGTAAGTATGTATAGCATCCCCCCCATCGCAGCTTGTGTTGTTCGATATGACTGCCTGTAATACGCAACATCTCTCCTGCTACTTATCACCTCCATCATGACCTGTGTTGCTTGATATGTACGTACGACCGTAACAGGTTGATGTCCGCATCAATTTCTCACCGCCATCGTAACCTGTGTTGTTTGATATGTAAATTTGCCCATTGAGGTTGATGTCCGCATCGGAGGCCCAGACGACGCCACCTACGGGGGGTAAAGGCAAGAAAAACGGGCCATAAAGAGTAGTGGTACAGTGGTTTTACATGTGACCACCGCTACGATAGGGGGGTCACGTTTAGAGCAAGCGCATTTAACTGCTCTACCTCTTATATTTTGTGCTTATCGGTTTTACAATATTCACCGCCGCCATGGGATCATTTATGTCGCTGCGCTACTCCGTTTTTGAGCGAAGTACAGAACCTTTCGCGCGAGTGTCCTATTCTCGGTAGTAGAAATGATGTTACAACGTGTTATAACATAATATCCCCCTTACTGTAATTAGTTGGTATCATCAATAGCGAAGAGGGGTGACACGCCTCGATACGTTATGTTTTCAGCTGGGGTGCCGTTACGAAAGGAAATGCGCTAAGTACGATGTCGAACCGTAGTGCTGCGGCCTATGCCAAAGGACACGACCGTAGGCAGAAACACACCTCTGCGGAAGGGAACATACCAAGCGAAAACTATAAAAACCTTGTTTTTCGTGCCCGATATCACCCGTCGGAGCCTGTTCAGGTTCCTAAATATTGGGCATTCCTTCAAGTACCGCATAAGATCCGATCAAAGCTACGGTAAGGTCACCGTTAGCGGCTATTTTGGTGTTTCAGCCTCTCAGAGCCGCTCGCGCGAGTGACTACCCCATTCCATTTGCGGTCTTAATATGCTGTGCTTTCGTGATAAGCACCGACCTTTACGTGTTTGTCGCTATGCACCAACGACGTATGTTTATGTCTTTGTTGCAGTAAGGTAAATAATCTCTCGCACGGTAGTGGAAACGGGGATACGTCCGATACCGCAGCATTGATCGTCCGCACAGTACTACGGGCAGAGAAAACCATCGTAGCAGCTGCATGTAGGGAGAATGGCTGCGTCGGTGATGGTGATAAGCTTTCTTGGGTGCGTTGTACCTTCGGGGCTTCACTGCAGCTTTCGCACAATGGTTCAAATTGTCAGAACTCCCAGCCGTCATTGCTGTCCCTCTTGCTCATAGTTTCTCGTTTCGGAGGTGGTTACGGGGACGATATAGGTTTGGTTTAGTTGAGGTCACCGTCGTACGCATGGACATCGTTGAAATCGCGCACTCATGCTATATACGGGGACGGTGTTCATCAGACGGCGCAAGAAATGTGTACCGTAACGGCTCTGGTTTCCTCTTGAGGTCTGGGCTATCGATGAAACAACAAGAACATACCATGCATACCACAATAGGGGTTGCACCGTGCACCTGTTCCTTGTTACGTTCCTTGCTTGAAGACCTCTACGCCTAATCCATAAACTGCTTTTGAGGAAAATCACATGTGAAACCCGATTAACAATCCCCTGGCTCGTAGGTTCCTGGCCAAATTCTAATGTCAAACACTATGGAAATTGGTATTATATCGGAATTGGGTAGTTCTTCAAATGAGGAGCACCGTCAGTCACAAACACTTTTGCGCCCTGCTACTACTGCTGTGTTGTACGGACCTACTACTGCATGTTTCTTCGGTGTTTTGCTGCTCGCATGTTGTTGTCTGGTGCACACTGCCCTCTGCTGGCGTCAATGTGTGTTTGTCGTTATTCGTTGAACGAAGATGCCGCTTGTCCTGGTTTCCAAATTTTCCGAGATAATGCCGCGGCCGGTCGTAAATTTAAGTCAAACCGAAACCTCGAAATTGGTTCATATTTCTTTCGCGTGATATTCAATAGAATCTCGCACTCGCTCGAAAATTGACAAGTTCGCTATTTCGAAATCGATTTCGCGACGGTGAAGGAGAACGCCGTGACGGCGCGACCGACTGCTGGAATGAGCGAACGGAGTGCCGGTGTATCTAGCGAATAACACCGAGCGATCGAGCCATCGGCGGTGGTAACAATGTTGCTCATCGTCTATCGCGGGACACGTTGCTGGCAGTCTGCAGCAGTCCACATTAAGACAGCCCAAACCGGCACATGCAATGAGCCAAACACATCGGATCTTGTCGAACAACACTTCCTAGAGGAGACAGAGCATCAGTCAATCTCAAATCTGGATAGTGCTTCGTACCATCATATACACAAATATACCGGTCGGCGCGCAGCGTATTGTTTGGTCCCAAACGATTCCCTTGCTGGGCACGCCGTCCCCAGACCGCAACTCGAACCTGTCACCAAAACGATTGGCTGTCATACCGTATAGGTGTGCGTACGACTTAGACAATCTCAAGTTTTGTATATGACTTGCGTGTGTCCCCGTTTGGTGAAGAACTTGGGAAGTATATGTTCCGTTTGGTATGTTCCGATCTATGGGCCCAAAGAAACTTTTGCAACTGCTTTAAGGAGAGGTTAAGGCGTACCCGCGGGACTGTTTATCTCGTGGCACTACACGCCTTTGCATGGGTAAAAAGCAAACCCAATGAAGCTGTTCCCGCCCTTCCAGAGAATCACCAAAATTCTCGTGCCACGATAGGGGTAGCAATTTCTGTCGTTTTTGTTTCTGAACGACGGGGCTCCTCAACCCAAAATCGTCGGAATGTCATTCTCGTTTTGCAATATGAATATTTTGTATACCTAGGCCGTGGGTTTAGTCATCGGGTTGCACTCTCAGTTTACTCAAAATAATGTTTTGGGTGAGATATAGAGCTCCTCACGTGCGGAGTCTCATATAATCTATGACCCTCTGTGTACTAAAACTCAATATACCGAATACTGCCCATTACAAAAATAACAGGTTTGTCCGACACAAGAATTGACAAGCCCGATTATCTCAAGCAGTGCGCTCTCGAAACGATTGCGCTCAACACACCACCTCCATCGCATGGGTTTGGACATCAAGCGTAAATTGGCCAACGCACGCCGGTAGCGTATTAGGTGGAGTGAGGAGCGGTAGTAAAAACCGAGTGCACTGCCCGATAACCTGATCCCGCTATTTACTGAGCAAATGTCTGGACCGCGTCTTCACAACCTTTTACAGGTGTGTCCAAAGGGGATTTTTATCATGTATCAATTATCGAGAAGAGAGCCGTTGAGTTGTCAAACACTCCATAGGATAGGAAAAGACCTCCACTCAGCGACCGGCTACTACATGGTAGGACATGACTTCACGAGCAACACTAACACGGGTGTCCGACCGGAACGCGACAACTACAGGAGGCCCACAACATCTCCGACTCCACGGGACATACAGGAAGTATATGGTATTGAAAACCAAAATAACTGGATACGTTGTGACTTGAGTGTATACACCATACATAACTGGGGCATACTAGACCTGAGTAAGTACGGTAGTTACAAATGACGACAATAAATACGCATTGTAAATCAGTAGATAGCTGCTTCCATGCCTCCTATAAATATACGCCAACAAAAACTTCAACAGTGACACCCAATAGTAGTAACTTGAGTGTGTGTATAGACCATACATAAATAGGTTACGAGTACTAGGCTTGAGTAAGTACGCTTGATTGTTTGTTTGTTTGATTGCTTATTGCTCATCCCTTCCACTATCTTCGCACTTATTCTTTCTCTTTCTCCCTCCCTAGTCGTAACTCAGATCCGGGGTCACTTAGCTGGCTCTTCTCCCCCCTACCCACTACGGAATCAGTTGCCTGCCTGCCTCGGAATCAGTTGCCTGCCTGCCTCCTGTGAACACCCACCGCCTAAACCTCTAGCATTCACAAAAAACACCAGGTCGCCCCCGTAAAAAACATATCGTATAGTTACCATACATAAAATTATCCTGACATAAACCCTAGCGATCCGGGTAGAAAAACAGTCAGAAATGAACACCGTTGACGAACAATCATAACGAAAATATTATAACCACTAACATTCACATAAAACGCCACCACATGCCTGATCCTCAGCATCTCTACAGGTCCCATACCACACCGGCAGCTAATGCAATCTAAACACACTACCTACCAACCCCCCCC
>JAYJMJ010266702.1:0-13530 GCA_036873875.1 Laminaria ephemera | reverse complement strand
CCTCTGGGTATAAAGTGGCGTGCCAATATTGGTTTCTTTTTATACAATGCCCCCCAAAGCCCGGGTGGCGAAATTGGTAGACGCAAGGCACTTAAAATCCCTCGGTAGCAATACCGTGCCGGTTCAAGTCCGGCCCCGGGCACCAATGATTGTAGTTGTCCAATTCTTTTCACATTGGCTTCTTCTTAGTGAGCGTCGTTCCGTAGTTCATCGATCCTTGTTTAGTCGTATCCGATTCTGTCACCAAGAAAACATGCATTTGTTTTCAATGCTTTTAGCAAGTAGTTCTTGCTGCGCGGTCGGATGCGGCAGAGCTGCTCGTGTAACCCTCTATAAACGCATCAAAATAACGTTCGTTCGACCCGGCTTGTTTGAAACGGTGCATACACCGGTAACAATTTTGCATAGCCAGACTAGCCAGCCCACCAAATAAGGAAATACTGTGCATATTCATGAAGGCACTGAAGAATATGCGACACTTTACTGGTATTGCTTTTCTACTAGCAAGATGGCAGCGCCTAATTCGTACTCTCACATTCTGAATAGGCGGTTGACTAATTTCCTAAGCGCTAACCAGTGATCATAACTATGTTAAATAAATTCGTTAATATTAAGAAGATAGGCACTATTGCAAGCGTCGTTGCTACAGTCGCTATTATCAGCGCGTGCAGTAGTGATTCTAGCGACGACACGACCAATGATACCGATACTGGGGATGGCAGCACAGTCACTGATTCGGCTATCGGCCCCGAAAGCTTTGGTGCTGGGGCGTTAGTGAGTAGCGACATCATAGACTGCACGCTATCTGACGGAACAGAAACCCAATGCTATGAATTTGTCACATCGGGCGCTGAGAAAAGCACAGACATGATTGGACCGTTCTGCCCCGACTCAACGTCGTCGACGGCTGAAGAAGGCGGTGTGTGGCTCGACGGTGAGTCTATCCATGACGCTGATGGTAGCTTCTTCCTTGACCTGCCTAATCTCTACGGCGATGCTTATCCACCAGCCGATAGCTGGATTCTCTATGATGAAAACGGTGACCTGCGCGTGACCGATACATTAGCAGCATGTGAAGCCGCAGCAAGGCCAGACGTTGACCCTGAGTATCAGAGCTACTGTGTGGAATGTTCGCTGGACGATCTTGGTTCTGAGGTTATTACATCGACTTTTACAATTCCGGTTACGCCAGTACCAGCTAATACGGTTGGAGCACTGACCGGTTCTGCTGGTATTTCACTCAATGGTTTCCAGATCGCAGCGCAAGCCCCAGTGCAAGATATTCTCTCAAACTGGACTATCGCAGCGTTCGATGACTGCGGTGGTCATGTTAACCCTAACGAAGGCTACCACTACCATGCCGCAACCGGTGCGGACGGATGCAACAGTAGCGGTACTGAAGCTGATGGACATCCTGCATTGATGGGATTGGCGATGGATGGCTATGGTATCTACGGCACACTTGACGACGCTGATGCCGAACTGGGGTCACTTGATCAATGTAACGGTGTTGAAGACGAGACTCGTGGCTATCACTACCATGCAGGCAGCCCTGAACTGAACCAGCACATTGGTTGTTTTTATGGCGTAACGGTAGAAGCCGCTGGTAATCGTCCACCTCGGTAGGAATGTCAACGTAGTAGAGTAATAACCTATACCGGCGCTGACGATATGGTCAGCGCCGGATACATGTTTTTAGCGCAAGGCATTTACAAGCTCGCATCGTTAATAACTGCTGAATAAGCAGTTACATCAACATGGGTAACTGCCTGTTACTCGTATTACCCTCGTCACCACTCGACAGCAACGCCAAGCATGTTGTGCTTGTTTAAGAGCCGGATAGGTTAGGGCAGCTGATGTAACCCCTCGTCTGGGTTAAGGACACATCTCGAAAGCACTGCCATCTAAGGCCTGGTTGCTCCCATAAAACGAAAGATTAAATCCATTAGCGGCAGCGTCTGCGCATCGGGCTGAATAACTTTGTGTTCCATACATCGCAATGTAGACAGCTTTTCCTGAGTTAATAAATGGTTTCAGTTTATTGCATTCATTGTATGAGTAACATGATTCGTTTAAGGTCCAATCGAACGCGTTAACCACGCTGGTATTAGCAATCAAGTCGACGGTGTTTTTCAATCCGATGGAAAGGCCCTTGCTATGCGCATAGTTTGCCAGAAACAGCAGGTAGTTAATTTGATCTTGTGCGGTAAGGCCCAGTCCATTGTTGGCTTGGTACGCATCTGTGTTATCAGGTTCCAGTGCGTCGCAGCCGGCAGCTACCGCTCTGTCAATACGTGATCGCATTATTCTACGAACATTCTCTGAATTGGTATCGAGATAATATTCACCTGGCCAGTCCCCCAGTTGATTTCCAAGATCGGAGTTGGTGTTAAATTCGTATCTATCTGAGCGCCAGGATTCATAAGAACCGGCACTGATGTAGCAAATGACTTTCTTGCCACGATTATGCAAAGACCCTATGACCCCATTAAATTCATTATCCTCTAGATCGATGCCATAAACGTCAACATCGTGGTTAAGATAAATACTGCCTTGCAGTTGCCAATATAAAGTATTCCCTAGCTTAGATTTCAAACCCGTATCCGTATCATCGGTGGGGCTCTCGATGGTTGAGAGCGCAAATGGAAAATCAGCGCCACCTCCATAGGTATATCTAACAGAGCCATTGCTCTCAACAGTAATATATACGCTGTGAGAAAAATTAAACCGGCTCAACCGATATCGGCCAGGTGCAACATCGCAAATAGCGGGTGCGATACATTTGACCTCGCCAGTTGCAGAGCTAATAACCATGTACGCATTGTCGATGTCACTGAGAAACTTGACTCGTATCAATCCGGGCTCGGGTTCTGGTTCTGGTTCTGGTTCTGTGGTTTCTCCATCAACTGCGTAAGCATAAGGAAAATCAGCACCTATTCCGTAGGTGTATCTGACAGAGCCATTGTTATCAACAGTGATGTAAACACTATGTAAATCATTGAAGTCAATTAATCGATAGCGACCACTTGAGAGATTGCAAATGGCAGGAGCGTAGCAATCAATATTGTTGGTTACAGAATTACTAACTGAGTAGGCACCGTCATCGTCACTTAAAAACTTTACCGGAATAGCACCGGGTTCTGGCAAGGGATTGATTTCCTCATTTGCAGCATCCGCAAAAGGAAAGTTGGCACCACCGTCATAGGTATATCTAACCGAACCATTGCTTTCTACAGTTACATAAACACTATGGAAGTTGTCGAAGTCAATTAAACGGAAGCGGCCGGGAGTAAGATCGCAGACTCCGGGTGCAGTACACTCAATAATATTGCTTGTGGAATTTTTGACAACATAACTTCCATCGCTGTCACTGAAAAATTCAACCGGTACAGCATGTGCCAGGGAACTGAGTAAGCCTAGTGAAAATACGACTATCAGATTAACCAGTAAGCTACGTTCCAACGGGTATGTAATATGAGAACTATGCCGCATTTTGTGTTTGATTTCTAATTGCTAATTAATTATTCGCTGAAATCTATCACTAAATTAAAAATCAAAGTGGCGGTGTGTCGCAGGTTGAAGGGTGAATTTACCTATTTATATTTGAGCGTCAGGCTGGCCGTATCTAAAAATCAGTGGTAATTCAATGAAAACAACACGCTATAGTTGCCAATTACACAAGCTCGCATCGTTAATAAATCTAAATATGCAGTGACATCAACATGGGTAACTGCCTTTTACTCGTATTACCCTCGTCACCACTCGACAGCAACGCCAAGCATGTTGTTCTTGTTAAAGAGCCGGATAGCTTAGAGCAGCCAATGTAACCCCCCTGAATACCAAACAAATTGACGTCCATTACTCCTTACCTGTTTGAATCAGTTCACATTCTCGAATAATCGCAATAGTTTCATCTTCCCAGTGTCGATATTAAATGTACCGAGGTGTATTGCCGAGCCTGCTTTGTCGGTGACAAAATCCGCTTTTACGGAGCGGATTTGTTTGTGTGTATAGGATGCTTCAATGAGCGCTGCAGAAATTGTCAGCAAAAATAGAAGGTCGAATTCATTGAGACGCAAAGTCGTATCCGCTCTGCTGTGCGTGTTTATACTCTACGCTTTTGTTGCATGGTTCGTTCTGGAATCGGTTCAGGCTCCTGCCTTTGATCGTATAGAGCGCACACAGGCATCAGATCACATAACCCGCGTACACAGGCATATTGAAGCAGAACGTACAGCTGTTGATTTAATGGTTCTCGACTGGGCGCAATGGGACGATGCAATGGAATACGCTCTCGGTGAAAGTGATGCGTTTCATGAGGATAATCTCACCGAGTCCAATCTTCACAGTCTTGGTATGAGCTTCGGTGCTGTGATAGACATATCAGGGAATCTGATTTGGGGTGAAGCCTACCTTGCAGATGATTCGGTCGAATCGCTGGATTACTTATTCCCTAATGGCATTCAGTTGGGTGACTCGCTGTTAAGCCCAGTCCAGCCACTGGAAATTGTTTCCGGATTAGTTCAAACCGAGCAAGGGCTGGCCATCGTGTCATCCGCTGCCATTTTGTGGAACGACGGTGCCGGCTCCGAAGGAGCGCCAGGGGGCCATTTTATTTTAGGTCGTTTGCTTGAGGCCGGTAAGATGGAGAGCCTTAGTCGAATTATGCTTACACCCATTGATTTACTACCAGCGGAGCAATCGTTGTTGCCGCCGCAGTACCACACAGCATTTAAAGAGCTTAATGTAGGTGTTGACTCGAATGCGATTGTGCGACAGGGCAATAGTATCTATGTGCTAAAACTGCTGCAGGATATCAATGGTCAACAGGTGGCTATCTTAAGGGCAGAGTTAGTAGCAAACATCTCAACACTCGGTGCTTACTCTGTTAAAACGACTATTTCCATACTCGTCGTAGCTGCTCTGGTATTAACACTAACGCTTTGGTTTGCCCTTAATGGATTACTGTTGTTACCTATCGAACGGCTAACGGCTGTTTTTAGAGCAGTCCACCATGATCAGTCGACTGAGGCAAGTGGGCGAAATTTACTGTCTACCGTTCAGCGACTGACTGATTCTCGAGGTTTAATTACTCGCCGTAACGATGAAATAGGTGAGTTGATTGGCGCATTTGACGATCTAAGTTCTTCGTTGGCAGCAGCATCTACCAGTGTCTGGTCTGCCGCGCACTTAGATGGCCTAACAGGATTGGCGAACCGACGTTTGTTTATGGAACGCTTGACACTCGATATCGGTTCTACTAACGATGAAATACAAAAACTGGCTGTTCTTTTCATCGATCTCGATGATTTTAAAATAATCAATGATCGGCTTGGGCACAACGCTGGCGATCAAATTCTTATCGATGTGGCAAGTCGACTAAAGACGGTGCTAGGGGTTGGTGACTATGATACCGACACGCGAGAAAGTGGTACACAAGATCTCGTTGCTCGAATCGGTGGTGACGAGTTTGTTGTGCTATTAGTCACAAACGAGTCTGTAATCCGTGCAAACGAACTAGCTTCTAGTATCGTTGAGGCAATTGCCGCACCGTATACAATTGATAATGAACAGTGCCGAATTGGCGCTTGTGTTGGCTTGTCGCTGTTTCCCGATGATGCAACCGATGTGCATAAGATATTATCAAATGCCGATTCTGCTATGTATGAGGCAAAGCGGGCGGGTAAAAACTCCTGGCGTCGGTATGTTCCTGGATTGTCCCGTATTCAGGATAAAAAGCGTGCTTAATTTCATGTTTAACGAGTGTGTTTGTTAACTAGATTTATTCGATAGAAATACCGTGGGGTGCAAGTCAAGCCCCGGCACCATTCAATTAACGTTCTAACGTTGATTTCGCTCAAACCTGAATATTTGATGTGCTTTATCTGTTCTCACTTGATTACAGTGTGACTCTCGTTGCCAATGTAACCCCCACCTTTAGTTAATTGATCGAGTATTACGTTACTAGAGATAAATGTTGACTGTGCTGCTACCGATACCTCGCTTCACTGGAGGGAATGACCAGCAACGACCCTGCCGAATCAGAAGAATGACTGACAAAACAGGTCATCTACGATTAGCACTATAGAAATATTAAGCCTATGAAGTTTTCAACAAATCAGCAATTTAGAAAAACTCTATCAAGCACCGCTTTGGTGTTCAGTTCACTGTGCATGTTACCGTCCGTTGCTTCTGCAGACGTTATGCTTGGTGCCTATTTACCTAACGACGGTTACGATCGACAGCAGATCGTCAATTTCAATGAAGTAGTACCAAAAAAATTAGCTTACGTTAACGTTTTCTCTGCATTTTCTCATGACTGGGACAATCTATATTGGCAGTCGAGTAATGTGGTAGCCGAAAACGCTTACCCCATGATCAGTTGGATGCCAATTGATCTTGACCGGCGTGACGCCAATCTTCTACCCGAAATTGCTATTGGCATGTGGGATGACTACCTTTTACAGTGGGGGCAGAAATTAAATGCATGGGTTGCATCATACCCAGAGTCTGAGAAACCTCGTGTAGCCATACGATTTGCCCATGAATTCAATGGCAATTGGTACCCGTACTCTAATACGCCAGAAAGTTATAAGGCTGCGTGGCAACACATTCACGATATGTTCGAAGAGATTGGTGCGAACCAACATGTTGACTGGATATGGAGTGCGAGTAAAACGAACGTTGATGATTATTCCGACTTTACGGTCTACTACCCAGGTGATACTTATGTCGACTGGACATCGCTTGACGGTTATAACTGGGGTTCCAACTATTCGCCGAATGGGTGGAGTTCTTTTAAAAATGTATTCACTAATTCGTACAGAATATTAGTCGATAATTATCCCGAAAAACCGATCATGATTGCCGAAACTGGCAGTGCTGAGCCTACCGATATACCAAACATAAACTATGGTATGTATGGTGATAACAGTGATGCATACGAGTCAAAATCGGTGTGGATTGCTGGAATGCTTGAGACCCTTGAAAACGACTTTCCTGCTGTTAGAGCGTTGTCACTGTTCAACAACAATAAAGAATTGACATGGTCAATAACAACAGAAAACAGCACAGGAATGGATAGCTGGATAACCGGCACACAATCGCCTCATTTTACATCTGAATTTCTTGTCGCGAGTGTTGATGTTGTAGACGTGGCTATGGATGTTGCTGAGCCAGTCTTGTTCGATGTCGAAATAGAGACGAATAGCAAAGGCAAAGGTAAAAATAAAAAGGGCATAAAAACTAGCAACAGAACAGTAGTGCAGCAAGCAGTGTCTGCCGGCAATTCACATAGAGACAGGAAACAACTGAATGCGGCAGCTCAGGCATCACTGGCTAGTAGCAATAAACCGGACAAAATCTCCGATGCTGCAGACCTAGCTCTGGCTAAAAAATTACGTGAGCTTTCGCGCGAAGAGCGACGCGAGTTACGTTCTTTGAAAATGTCTGTCATAGAGTATTAGTCTCAACACAGCTCGAAGTTGCATACGTTTTTTGATTCCTGGTAATCGCCAAATATTTTGGCTAGATTACGCATAACTGATGCCCCCAGAGATACATCGATATCTGGGGGTATCAAGTCTGATACAGAATACCTACAGCTCTAATATTAAAATGGACATAGAGGTCTAACATGCAAAATATTTTCTCAAAAGACGAAATCCTAGAAGAGCTGCAAACGGTACTAAATGATCCTAAGTTTGCATCTTCGCCGCAAATGGCAGCGTTTTTACATTTTGTGGTAATGCAAACATTGAATGGGAAAGAAAACAGAATCAAGGCTTATACGGTCGCTGTTGATGCACTTGGAAAACCCTATACATTTGACCCTAAAAGCGACCCTTCTGTTAGGGTTCTTGCAAAACGTTTGCGAGACACATTGAGCGCCTACTATGAGAGGACAAATGGCCATTCTCTCCAACTAAAATTCTACCGTGGTTCTTACATACCAAAGTTTGAACCAATTTCTGACGCAGAAGCTCAATTACAGCCTGAAGTTAAAGCAGAAGTTCAACCAGAATATATTCTAATGCTACAAGCCTAATGTGCTTGCTGACATCGCTGCGAAAAAATACAGAATTTTGTGAGCCATTCAATATATGCCAGAAGCTGAACTATCTGCTTCTATTCGCATGAAGAAACCTTAAAGCCAGTCTGTCTGACTGTGCCAGATAACTATCCGAATAAGATTGGAAGTACAGGTTACATTAGAACTGAATTTCAAAAGTAACCCTCGTCTACACGACAGTTACGCGCTCAAATTGATCAAAAGCTAAAACCTCATCGCATCCTGCCAACACAAAGCAAAAACACTTCAAACGTGTTGCCGATACACATCTTATGGATTAAACAGGCACGGTGCTGATAGTTATCTGTGCGTGTATTTCCTAATTTAAATTTGACTTGCTCATTCAAGGATGAAAGAGCTATTACAGCGAGTAACTGTTTTGGAACACCTATTGTTAGGTCAGTTTGTGAATATGGGAACCTTAGACAGGGTCATCCGGGTACTTGTCGGGGGTGCGTTGGTCTATTTTGGTCTCATAACGCAGTCTCTTGCCGATTCGGTTTTGATCAACATGGTTTCTGGTTTGTTTGGTCTCCTAAACATATTGTCAGCTGTTATCAGAATATGCCCAGCCTATCTTGTGGGTGGTCTCTCTACTTGTCAATCTCGTCGCTCGCACAAGGAATCCACTAGCCAAGCAGATTCCCAACCCATTGATTTGTCGCAAGTACCCTCTAATACAAACGCATCTAACGTATGGTCTTTTAAACGAAATCTACTACTGTCGATCACACTGCCGGTGACGTTATTGCTTGCGATGTTTGCCTATCTAACATTCGAACAGACGAAAAACCATAAGTTACATATTGAGACTGGTGCAGCGAAAGCTGTGGCGGATATGGCAATAGACATTGAAACTAGTGGAAGGGGAGCTAATACAGATCATACGATGCAAGGTGTGGCAGCTATTGTTTTCCATGATGCATTTGGAAAAACGGTCCCCTCAATAGTAGAAAAACTACCTATTGACGAGACCATTGCTGGTGAAATATTAGCCAGTATTAGTAATAGCCCAGCAGATGAAGAGGGGATATATGTAATTGGCGGCAAAGATATGGTGCGGGTAACAAGTTCGATGTCCCAAAGTGATTTGCACGTTAGTGTCTTCTATGATGGAGAGATGAAAAAGATACATTCATCAGGGCCCTTGTTAAATAGGTTAGTTTTCACTGCATTTATAGCAATCTGGTTGAGTGGATGGGCCGCGTATTTTGTCATAAAACGCTATACCGATTATGTGTCTAAAACATCAAGGGCGTTAATACATCGCAATTCGCACGATTTACTAACGGGGCTGTTTAATCGTACTGGTCTTGCTGAAATAGTAACCAATAGAGTAGAGGTGGCAAAGTATCGCTCGGCTGATGAGATACCTACGCATTTTTCAGTACTGATCATCGACATTGCTAATTTTCATTATTTTAATGATGCGTTGGGACATAAGCTTGGTGATGAACTATTAAAAAATGTCGCATTGAAGTTAAATCAGATTGCACTTCCAGAAGAGGAATTAGTTAGGCTAAATGGTGATGTCTTTTGCATAGTGACCCCCGCGGGGTACGATTCACATGCGGCTAGTATAAGAGCAAGCCAAGTCCATGAATCACTGTGTCAATCTATGCTTTTTCAGGAGATACAAATAGACCTTCAATGCCGAATTGGGGTAGCTAGCTATCCTGAACACACGCAGGAGGGCTCTGAACTGTTAAGACTTGGCGTTATTGCGCTTGAACACGCTAAAAGCCAAAAAACGGCTGCTTGTGTTTATGACGCTTCAAAAAATACGCATAGCGTGAAAAAACTAACGATCTTAACAGGGCTTGTAACGGCCATTGAAAGTGATCAACTCTACTTAGTCTATCAACCTAAGATCGATGTGATGACGGGTGATTTGCGAGGAGTCGAGGCACTAATACGGTGGGAACATCCCGTATACAAAAATGTTCCACCAATAGAATTTATAGGCTGGGCTGAGAAGTCAGGGCTGATTAATCCATTAACACTATGGGTGCTGAAAGAAGCGGAACGCCAAAGTCAACGGTGGCACGAACAAGGATTGTACATCCCAATTGCTATCAATCTGTCGCCAGTGAATTTACAGGACGATACAATTCTCGATGCCATTAAGCTATCAGTAACCGAAGGCTATTTCCGTGATGGTTTACTGGAATTGGAAATAACAGAAAATGCTGTTGTGCAAGAGTCCGAACACGCATTGTGTCAGATGAAAGAGATGCATTCTCTTGGAGTGCCAATTTCTATTGATGATTTTGGAACTGGATTGGCATCTTTTAGTTATCTACGAAATTTTCCGGTGTCTAATCTCAAAATAGATCGTTCGTTTGTCAACATCGATGACCCCGACAGTCATGATCAGATATTACTTCGCTCGATGATCGAACTAGGTCATAACCTCAATTGCGTAGTTACGGCAGAAGGGGTAGAAAATGAAAAAACAATGGAATTACTGCGTTCTTTAGGTTGTGACTATGCTCAGGGTTATCACTTATGTCGCCCTACCAATGCAAGTGCTGTAGTTGAGTGGTTAAAAGCCAATAAGATTGGCTTTTGTGAAAAAGAGCAGCAGGGAATTCACCGCCATGTTGCCTAGATTTATAGGTGCACTCGTTTTTCTATATGACAGATGGAATGCGGGAGTATTTTGCTCAATAGTAGCGCTATATAAGAGAAGTGGATTTTGAACATTTCTACAATAGCAACCGCTAGTAAAGGGGAAGATCAAGTCATTTCAGGTGGCTTTAGGCTATTAAGGCACTTTACGCTAACAGCTTTGGTGAGTATTGCTGTAGCTGCTATTTTGCTCAGCGCTTTCTATCAGCAGACTTTTCAATCGCAGTTCATGGACGATGCAAAAAATAACCATTTAGAAATGGCTCGTGTTTATAGGAATTTTATTTGGCCAAACTATGGTGAATTCCTACTACAAATTACGGAAGAGACTGTCGCCGATATTGTTAACCAGCCGTTGTATAAAGCCCTAGACAGGGGAGTGGGTCGGGAGATACAAGAAAGTCGTGTGCTTAAGCTTAAGATATTTAATCATCAGGGACTAACCGTATACAGTTCTGATGCGGCGCAAATTGGACAAATAAAAAAAGGTTATCCTGGGTTTGAAGCTTCTTTGCAAGGGGCTGTAGTCAGTAATGTTGATTTCCGTGAATCATTTGATCCTGGTGAGCATGGTGAAACGGTGATAAACAAGCATGTGTACTCTAGCTATATACCAGTGTTTGACAATGCAAGCAAAGACAATGTGATTGCCGTAATGGAGCTCTATAGCGATATTACACACCTAGTCGAAGATGCAAACACTCACCGGCTCGAAGAGGTTTCAGTAACCTTGTTGGTTATGCTAGCGTTGTTTGGCGTGCTTTTCGTAAACGTAAAGCGTGCGGATAAGGAAATTAAAAAACAAGAGCGAATACAGCAAAAGATGAAAGAGCACGCAAATTGGCAAGCAAATCACGATGAATTAACGGGTTTGTCAAATCGCAAATATTTCAAAGTACTGTTATCGGAAAACCTGCAGTCCATTGGGAATTCCGACCAAATGATCGCGCTCATGTTCATCGACTTGGATTTATTTAAACCCATTAACGATCTTTACGGGCACCGAACTGGTGATTTTGTTCTGCAAGAAGTGGCAAAACGTATAAAAACAGCTCTTCCCGCAGATTCAATTGTGTCAAGGTTAGGCGGTGATGAATTCACGGCATTTTTCAGAGTGGATGAAGATGGTCTAGATTTATCGTCTTACACCAAAGAAGTTCTAGAAGTGATATCTATACCGTTTGAGTTTGATAACATTGAGTGCTACTTAAGTGCTAGCATCGGTATCACGTGTACTAAAAATCCAGACGTTGACACAGACAGTATTATTGCTGAAGCGGATAGTGCTATGTATTTGTCCAAGCGATCAGGCCAGGGCAAAGCCAATATTTATTGCGATAGTTTGAATAAGTATGCTGCGTGATGTTCTACAGGTGCTATACGTTCATGTACAAGCTAGACGAATAATCGCGTAGCTTGTTCAGCTATCCGAACATCGGCTCCCGCTTGCTCAAGTATTCTTACTCAACGACACATCATCATAAATAACCCGGCGCGTCATCGGAAAAAGCTCAATGCCGTAACGGCTATTGATGAGGCCCCAAATACCCTTGGGTGCAAATAGCATAATGAGAATGGCGGTTGCACCGAGAACCATCAAATACACAGTGCCAAGATCTGCTAGCGATTCACGCAAAATAAAATAGAGTACAGTGCCAATAATCGGGCCTTCAAGTGTACCGATTCCACCAATAACAACAATAAAGATCACAAATGCCGTCCAGTCGTTTACGCTGAATGCAGCGTCTGGGCTAATGCGTAGCTTTTGCATAAATATCAATGCGCCCAGTGTTGCGGTGAATCCAGCGGTAAGTACATAAACCATAAACTTGGTACGCCAAATATTAATGCGTAAAAACTCGGCGACAGTTCTGGAGGCTGACCCGCCGGTAAACTCGCTGGGGTGTCTGTTGCCGGAACCGTTAGTTCAACTGGAAAATGGAACCAATATCAACGGTTAGCAGTAAACTCATTCTAATATCGCTCGGTCCATCACCGCTCGCCGGCAGATCGGCAAATAGGCGTCCGTGCAACCTTACGTTTTCTGAGGTGAAAACTCCCGGCAGGTCAAGACGTCCATCCACAACTATCCGGTTGGCTTCATCTATATTTTTACTGGTCATTGCATCCATGTCGACGGTTTCAGTATATTTCCAAAAATCATCGTGAGCGAACCCTAGGAATATTTCGCCTCTGCCATTTCTCCCAGCCTCGTCTTTGCCATAATTGGCTTTGAATACTATTCCGGCAAAAACCCGTCCCTCTGTAGTGACGTCACTCTCGGTCTCTGATGGCTGTGTACTGAATCCTGCGCCGAAGCGTAGCCCAAGGCCTTCGGTGTTGTTGTTTTGTGTGTAGATGGGGTCAAGGCTAACGCCGAATCGCAAAAACCCACCACCAGCTGAAAACGGGTTATTCGGATCCGTTTCACCGTCTTCCTCGGCCTCTGCAATCTCACCAATTTCTGAATAGGTGAGCTGAACGATACCAGTGATCTTATTTCTGGAATTTTTATACCAGCGCTTACCGATAACAGGTATCTTGCGTACAGAATAAATGGTGGACGAATAAAGTGAGGCCTCAAGTCCTGATGAAAAGCTGCCATCGCCTTGCAAAGAATTTGTAGTGCCAAGAAGAAAGTAGTAGCTGGAATCGCCGCCTGTTAGGTTTGAAGTTTTAAGCGCATTTGCTTCTGCGTCTTCATCTGATTCACCTTCTGCAAGACTTTCACAAGCTGCAATCAGGCCTGTTTCTAGTTGATCAGTGATTTTGTTTAATTCATCAGCTTCTAAATTATCTATCCCTATCGGATAGGAATCAAATAGTTT
>JAYJMJ010266679.1:0-13535 GCA_036873875.1 Laminaria ephemera | reverse complement strand
CGATCCTCTCTCCCCCCCGCCCGGTCCTCCTCCTCGTTCTCCTCCTCCTCCTCCTCCTCCTCCTCCTCCTCCTCCTCCTCCTCCTCCTCCTCCTCCTCCTCCTCCTCCCCCTCCCCGGAACGTCAGGTCGAGATTGTGTCACTGTTGTTGTCATCTTCTATGCGACAGCCCGATTGATAATCCCATGAACCATTACAGAAGATATCGTACGTAACGAATAATATTTCAAAAACAAACGATACTTCAACGATAGTGGGTGAGGTCAGTCACAAACGGTTTGGTTAAATAGTGCTACCCCTATATCATAGCGCGCCTTCTATACGGCATACTACACGGCCAAGAAGACGTGGCAAGGCCACACGGTATAACACGCGAGATGACACGAGATGACACAAGATGACACCTTCCCCCCTGGGCCGGTTTTCAGTTGCCGATTTTCTCCGAAGCAAGCGCGGCACACACACAGCGAATATGGCGGCTTTGGAAGGATCTATCCAAAGAAATCTACCCAAAGACCTCTATACCAAAGAGATATATCCAAAGAGATATATCCAAAGAGATCTATCCATCATAGACGCATCGCTCGGCGTTTACACTTTCTCCGTTGTCGATAAAAGCAGCTTCGAAAGTCGTCCGGGGGTGTGTGCTACCTTGATTATAGTATACGGTGGTTGCCTTGGACCTGAGGGCACGGCCCACCGCAAACGCCTGGTAAGAAGGCCGACGCGCGCTACGATAGAGATAGCACTTTTGGACTTTTTTTTTGTTTCTGAATGTGACGATGAGGCTCCTTAACCCAAAATCGCCGGAATGTCATCCTTGTTTTGCAATAAGAATATTTTATTTACCTACTACAGTATTTAAATAGGTCATGGGTTTTGGTCGGCGGGTTGCACAGTCAATGTATCATACGTACGACTCAAAAAACCTTTTTCGGTGAGGTATGAAGCTCGCCAAGCAGAGACACCTCAGAAAAGAAACGGTGCACCTCTTCTACCGTACTGTTAGTACTATTAGTAGCATGACATAATGTGTCTTTGCGATGTACCAAAATCGGGGGAAGCGCGATTTTTGCGATGGTGTACATCTATGATGGAATGCGTAAAGCAGATTAAAAATCCTCATCACAAAACCGAATGAAATGTAGTCGTAACACCGGCATGTACATCATCTGTGTATGTGAAAGATAATGCAGTATACTTCGGGTTGTGGAGTTAGGGTTAGGGAAGTACAGTAGTAGTTGTTGTTGTTGTGGTCTTACTTAGATTCGTGTAGCCTCGCGGATGCGCCGCGTCCCGGGTACAGAGCTTTCTTTCTGTTTGGCAAAGGAGAGTTTTCTGTTAGGCACAGGGCCGTGAACCGTAGGGATAGTCCGCTCTTACTACTCTACCTCTGGGGTGAACGTCATATATATATATTTCGTCCTCCACCCGCTATATACGAACATATATGCACTTTTCATAGTATCTCGCAAAAAAAATAAAAATACGCTACAGCTACGAGATCGAGGATTTCGCCGAAACTCATCCTTGCAAGCTGTTGGTGTGATACTCCGATCGCGCTTGTTACGGGGTGTGTATGTCTTCATGAAGGGTATATAGGCCGGTGACTCTAGACTACTATAGTATTTGTAAGGCCACCACAAAAAGAAGAGGGAAACAGACGCGATTTTTTCGCCCGCACATTAGGTATCTATTGATAAAAACGCAGAGGTTTCTGTTGGGCAACTGAGAGGTTTCTGTTGGGGAAAGGACCGCAGGCCGTGGGGGTTGGGCGGATTGTCAGCTCTACCTGGGCTATAAGGTACACTTACTTTTCGTTTTCCATCCGTTGTGAATATGGAGCAGACATATTTACCGGGTACCAGGTAGTATTTACCTGGTAGCATTTCGTACCAGGTGCTATTTAGTGAATGGTACCTGGTATTTAATAGCACGCGTGACGGTGCATCTAAATTGCAAACAAGACGTCTCGTCCATACACCCCTCCGGCATGAAGTTAATTAATAGCACGGTGGATCTAAAATGGAAAATATATCTCGTCCACACACCCCCTCCGAAAAAGAACTCTTACAAGTCTTATAGCATACCTGCTTGTAACTTTGCTTGTTGTTCCGCTCAGCCAGCCACCGGTTTTTGTGTTTCGTGAAATCACACTCCGCGCGCGTTTGGTTATACCCTCGGGCAGCGGTGTGATTGCAGAAAAGAGCACGTGTCATGTGTGCGTGCTCTTCATATTAAAGACATCTCCACCCATCTGCATCCAGCACAGTGTCCGTGCCGATGCCTCCTCCTAGAGAGACGAGCTCTGTGGCCACAAACGACAAGAAGATATACATCATTGCAAATACAGCAAGGTGATCTGGCCATGCAATGCCAATCGCAATGAATACGAAGAAGGCGGAACCTAACCCTGTTAGCACTAGAACGCTAACCCTAACCCATGAAAATGGGCCCAAATTTCGGTGGTATTACTTGGTTTTAGAGGCACGCTCTTTGAGTGGACTTTGAATGCCCCGTTTACCACGCCAAAGCTTTAAAAAGTGATGTGCCGTCTTCTATGGTGGGCCCACAGAGTCCGGGCTCTTTGGGCGTGGTCGTAGTTGATTATGTTTTTGCGGTTTCCGAGTGGGTGTTAAGCAAGCCAACATACACCAGCCTACCTCATTCATGTTATCCTGTCCACTAAAATGCTATCATCGTATTGTCTTGTTATCTTGTTGCCGGCGACCAACGCAACATGGTAGGGGGGCCATCATACCCCCATTTTCACTATCGAGTTTAGGCCACTCAAAAACGGAGTTAAACTACCCTTTTGTTGGCGAGGCGTAACAAAATAATTCCATTTGCGAGGATGCATACCGCGAAGAAACCGAAAAACACTTAAAAACAAGCGGTAGCCACTCGCGCGAGTGGCATTGAATCGCTGTAAAATGAACTCCCAAAAAGTGACCCCCCCCCTCCCCCCCTCCGTCTCGAAATGGGTGTGAAGTGTGGAGGTATTTGGCGAGAGGAAATACCATAACAAGGAGTTCGTGGTCTATGGTCAGATGACTATAAGGCAAGCAACAAATGAGTACTGAACGCCCTCCCCCGGGCCCCCCTACTCCGTGTCGAAAGGGACGCGTGGTCAATGGTCAGATGACTGTGGCGAGCAAATAAATTATTACGGAGGAACGTAGTAATCAGGACCAAAAATGGTTAGTAAAAACGGTGGAATATATAGGTTTTTGTGTATGTCGTGGGTCCTGATTACTATGGTCCTCTGTAAATAAAGTGTGCGCCATAGATGGTGACGTTCCCCCCGTCTCTGTCTCGGATGATGACGTGTTACGGTTCGATTGGCAGCACGCAGGTCTACACATCAGTGGTAAACCCAAGGATATCCCAGAATGGCCCCGTTCACAACAGACTGAATGCGTTTTGCGGGTTGTCTGTGGCAAAAGTCTCTATTCCGGTCACATGTTACGATTCGAAAATAGCAGCACGCGTGCGTGTACCTATGAGAGCGGGAAACCTACAGATAGCCCCGAGGATGACCCCAGATTGGACGGAGTTTGCGCTTTGTCCGTGGCAAAAGTATCCACGTCGGGTACATGGTACGGTTCGAGCAGCAGCATGCATGCCTACACATCAGATAGCAGACGCTACGGTAGAGGTGCACCTTGTTGAGTTTCTGAGGGTCCTCACTTGAAGAGCTCTATACCTCACCCAAAAACAGACTTTTGAGTAAATTGAAAGTGCAACCCGAGGAACAGGTCCATGGCCTAGGTGTGCAAAAAATAGTATTGTTGCAAAACAAGAATGACATTGCGACGACTTTGGGTTAAGGAGCCCCGTCATTCAGAAAACGTTTTTGCAAAAAACAAGTGCTACCTCTATCGTAGCACGCGTGAGAAGGAAACCCGAGGATATGCGAGGATGGCCCCAGACGCCACAGATCGGATGTGTTTTACGCATTGTCTGTGAAAAACGTTTCTATGGCGGTTACACGTTGCGGCTCGAGTAGCAGCATGCATGCCTACACATCAAACGTAAACCCGAGGACATGCGAGGATCACCCCAGACGGCACAGATCGGATGTAGTTTGCGCATTCTCTGTGACAAAATTTTCCATGACCGAGGCGACCGTAGGGAGGATGTTACACAATCATTTTTATTGCCGACTTCAGGCTACTCGCGCCAGTGGCTCTGTACCTTTCTCGAAAATGGCGTTGAGAGTAACTTGCTGGCCCAGCGCAACAAACCGTTTCAAGGCAGCGGTGCATATCACGAAACCGGAAAAAAAACAAAAGCAAAGGTTAAGGCTGCGAAGAAACAAGGCAGCTACTCCCGCGACAAAGAGTGACCCCCCTGCCGTAGCATTGGTTCTGTGGCGGTTACGTGCTACGGTTCGAGCAGCAAAACGAATGCCTACACATCATATAGCAAAACTCGAGGATTGCCGAAGAAGGCTCCCGACGCCACAGATTGGATGGAGTTTGGAAGTTGTGAGAACACGTTCTATGTGATACATCCTACGGTCAAGGTGCACCATTTTTTTTCTGGGGCTCTTCGCTTGAGGAGATCTATACCCCACCCATAAGCTTGTTTTGGGTATACGAAAAGTGCAACCCGATGACCAAGCCCATGGCCTAGGTATAAAACATTTTCAGATTGCAAAACAAGAATGACAGTCCGACGAATTTGGGTTAAGCATCCCCGTCATTCAGAAAACATTTTTGCCAAAAAGTGCTACCTCTATCGTAGCACGCGTCATGTCGGTTACATGTTGGGGTTCGAGTAGCAGCATGCATGCCTACACATCGGTAGCAAACCCGAGGATTTACCATGATGGCCCCAGGCCCCAGGTGCCAGAGATCGAATGAGTTTCGCGCTTTGTTTGTAATGAACGTCCATATATCGCTCACATGGTGCGGCTCGATTAGCAGCATGTACTCGTTTTACAGTACACATTAGTGTTAACCCCGAAGATACATCAGGACGGCTCCAGACGCCCCACATTTGATTGGTTTTGCCACTTGATGCATGCCACGGTAGAGGTGCATCATTTTGTTTTCTGAGGGTCCTCACTTGAGGAGTTCTATACCTCACCCACCCAAAAACTGATTGAGAGAAAAAATATAAGTTCTACAAGATGAACACTCCCATGGCCTAGGTTTAAAACGAAACATATTGCAAAACAATATAATTGAATTCCGTCCATTTTAGGCCAAGGAGTCCCGTCATTCAGAAAACGTTTCAGCCAAAAACAAAATGCTACCTCTGTCATAGCACAAAGGCACTTTGACTGTGAACCAAAAATGGGCTTCTCCAAGCTGTCAAGCAGCAGAAGCGCCATCTTTGATCGCACCGTGTCGTGCAGCTTCTTGCATTGCTGCCGACCCGGCCAAACGAAACGTATTATCAGCCAACCAAGCAGGGACGCATACTACGATAGAGGTGCACCATTTTTTTTTTCTTAGGCTCCCCACTTGAGGAGCTCTATACCTCACACAAAAAACATTTGGAGAAAATGAAAAGTGCTCCCCGACGAACAATCCCATGGCCTAGGTATACAACGAAATACATTTCCAAAACAATAGTGAAATTCAGACGAATTTGGGTTAAGGAGCCCCGTCGTTGAGAAAAAAAAGAAAAAAGAAAAAAAAAAGGGCGCACCTCTATCGTAGCACTTTGTCACAAAAAAAAAAGTGCAACACTACGATAGAGGTGCACCATTTTGTTTCTCGGGCTCCTCGCTTGAGGAGCTCTAAACCTCATCCAAAAAATTATTTTGAGAAGAATGAAAGCGCAACCCGATGATGAACAAACCTACGTCCCTAGGTGTACAAAAACGATCATACTGCAAAAACAATAATGAAATTCCAACGAGATTTTGGGTTAAGGAGCCCCGTCATTCAGAAACAAAAAAAGCCGAAAATTGCTATACCTCTATCGTAAAGGGGTCAATGCTATCGTCGTCACTTTCGGCAGTCATTTTCGTTTCGAGGCATGCTACTGCAGAGGTGCACCGTTTTTTTTTCTGAGGCCTCCTCACTTGAGGAGCTCTATCCTCTTCCCCCCAAAAAAACTGATTTGGGGGGAAAAGAAAAGTATTTCCCGATGAACGACCAAATGACCTACAGTAGGTATACAGTGAAAATTATTTCCAAAAAAGAAAATCAGAAATGAATTGAATTTCCGACGATTTCGGGCTGTAGGAGGCCCCCGTCGATGAGAAATCGTTTCAGCCAGAAACTGTTACCTCAAGGTTGCTTGTTTACGTCGGACACTCCACGCGTGCTACGATAGAGGTAGCACTTTTCGGCTTTTTTTTTGTTTCTGAATGACGCGGCTCCTTAACCCAAAATCGTCAGAATATCATTCTTGCTTTGCAATATGATTTTTTTTGTATACCTAGGCCATAGGTTTGTTCATCGGGCCGCACTTTCATTCTTCTCAAAATCGTTTTTTGGGTGAGGTTTAGAGCTCCTCGAGTGAGGAGCCCGAGAAACAAAATGGTGCACCTCTATCGTGGCCTGTGTCACTCACTGAGTTCCAATCTGCACGCGCACGTCCTAGTCATAAAAAAAAACTCTCTCCCGCTCAAGCCTGGTCGGTTTTTAGGGGGCCAGGTCTAGCGACCGACCAAGCCGACAATTGCGGTTGCTATCAACCGTACATTAAGAGTGTGCAACAGCAACAAGGTATCATCAGGCTGCGTGCATGTCGCACCTTCCCGTTCTTTGCACTTCGGATACGCTTCCTGGACGATAGGGGGGGGCACTTTTTTGCTGTTTTATTTCTGAGTGACGGCTCCTTAACCCAAAATCGTTGGAATTTCTTTTTTTTTGTTTTGGAAATGTGTTTCTTTGTATACCTAGGCCATGAGATTTTTCATCGGGGGGCACCTTGAACTTTCCCCAAGTCAGCTTCTGGGTGAGGAATAGAGCTCCTCAAGTGAGGAGCCTCGGAATAAAAATGGTGCACCTCTGTCGTAGTATGCGTCCGTGCTGCGATAGAGGTAACACTTTTTTAGCTAAAATATTTTGTGAATGGCGAGGCTCCTCAACCCAAAACCGTTCTGAATGCCATTCTTGTTTTGCAATATGAATTTTTTGTAAACCTAAGCCATGGGATTACTCATCCGGTTGCATTTTCATTTTTCTCTAAAAATCGTTTTTGGGTCGGGTATAGAGCTCCTCAAGTAAGGATTCCCGGAAACGAACCGGTGCACCTCAACCGTAGCATGTGTCCCTATAATACCCCCGGCAGCCCGGGTTTCGTTTTTCGTGTGTCCGATGCTGAAATTGTTCCTGTTGTTCAACACTTTGTTCCGCCTCGAGTCCAAAAGGAAACCCTGTGAGTTGGCTGGCTGTAAATTGCCGACCTCCAGGTAGCGCTACAAGTTAGCTTGGTAAATGCAGTTGGCTTATTGAGGTAATTTCGCGGAAGTTCGGCGTTCCTGGATCTGACACGGTGCGGGTTTGGCTCGCACTAAGTTATTCATATCGAGGAAGACTACAATCGGTTGGTTCGCTTACTTCGCCACCCAACTTTAACCTAGCCGTCGAGTTTAGCAAACTCACAGCTTTTACTAGAGAGGTTTACACTGGCTGGATGCGCGGGTACATGCCCCTCCCCCCCATTTCCTCGCCTGCGCTCGAATTCGCCAACAACAGCCGCGAAAGACGGTGCTCCGACAAACGAGTTGTTAATGACGGCTGAACGAGTGGGTACCGCCTCCCCTCTAATCCTCGCCCTCTCTAAAGTCCCAAAGAGTTAAAGCTGTCTGGATGCGCGGGTACCCCCCCCCCCTTTTCCTCACCGTCCCCGTCGTCAACAACAGCCGCGACCGCCGGTGCTCCAATGCTCTCCACCGCGCACGCTTCTCCCCGTTCCCGGTAGCAGAAACATCGAAAATGCCGCACCCACCCGAAAAACTTCGCTATCTGGCGAACTCACAACCCTACCCATAAGCGTGAATGCTGGCCGAATACGCGGGGACATACGTCCCCCTTTCCTCGCCATCTCCTCGCCTTCTCTCGCCGACAGCCCCGAAAGTCGGTGTTCCAACGCTCTCCGCCGAGACCTTTGCTCCCCGTCCCCGGGTAGCAGAGACGTCGGTAAACGCCGCACCCACTCCAAGGAAACCCGATATTGTGGTCGTTTTTTGTCTGGAAGCGCGCGCATATACCCCCCCCCCTTCCTCATCTTTGCTTGAAATTGCCAACAACAGCCGTAATAGACGGTGATCTAACGCTCTCCACCGACGATAGCGGCCGTTACTCACCGCCCCGGGTAGTAGAAACATCGTAACACGCCGCACCCACCCCAACGAGACCCCAAGATTTTGGTATTTTGATTCAAGGCTTTCCGTGAACCGGGTTACTTCTCGCGGGTCGGATCGGGCCAGGGTGACCCAACCCGACCCGTGAGATTCCGTACACCTCCTGGACCCGACCCGTGAGATTTCGAACACGTTCTTACCCTACCGGACTCGGTCCGCGAGATTTCGACAACGTTCTGACCTGTGAAAAACCTTGATTTTTTTCTGGGTGCGCGGGCATATATTCCCTTCTTTTCTCACCCGCGCTAGAATATCGCCAACAACAGTCGCGAAAGACGGTGATGCAACGCTCTCCATCCCGTCTGTTCCTTGCCATCCCGGGTGGCAGAAGGGTCAAACATATCCTACCCATCCCAGTAGTTCGCTACCCAACAAGTCTTACAGCTAGCCATCAAAATTCAGCCAACTTACTGCCCTACCCAAAGAGGTCTGAATGCGCGGGTACGCGCCGCCCCCTTTCCTCCCCATTTCCACGCCTCCCAGCAACAGTCGCAAACGTGGGCGCTCCAACGCTCTCCACCGCGACCATTCATCATCGTCCCGGGGTAACAGAAACATCTTAAAACCGCTGCATCCACCCTAAGGAAACCCAATATGTTGGTGGTTTTTTTTCTGGATTCGCGGCATTTACCCCACCCCTTTCCTCACCTGCGCCACTCGTAGAACTCGCCAGCAACAGCCGCGAAAGTCGGTGCTCCAAAGCTTTCCACCTCGACCTTTCCACGCCGTCCGATATAGTAGCAGAAGTGTCGGAAAACGCCTCACCCACCCCTAGGAAACCCAATCTAACGCCGCCGGGGACAGAGTCCACGGAAGCTTCGATGTTCCGCCGCAAGCTCTCCGGAGGTGACGAATCTGACCGATAAATGACCAAAACCATAGGCGGGTTGGGTCGTAGTGCTATCGGCGCCTGCTGCGGGAGGCGGTGGGTATGGTCCCCCCCGGGGACGAGTCCAATGTGCTTCCGGCTGTAGGTGCTTCTAGCTCTCGGCCCGGGGGCGGTTTGGTTCCGTCCCCGGTTGGAAGCGTTTATAGAGCTCGACGGTTCCTCTCGGGGTGGCTGGGTTGCGATGGCAGTCGTCGCGCCACAATCAAGATGCTTGTCGGCCTCGCCACACCGAGCGGGAGGGTGCTCAACTCTTCCCCTTCCAGGGCTGTCACGATCCGTAGCCGCGGTAATAGTAGACGCGTTGTGTTTTTGCGAGAGCTCGAAAATGACGGCCGCTGCTATTGTGTCGCCATACGCCGTCGCGGTAGTAGAAGCGCCGTTTCGCGGGAGATCGGAGACCTGTGGTCGTCGTGGGGACATCCTGAGTTACATCCACGGGTTTTCTATATCCTGGGTACATCTTCGGGCTTCTTACTTGGATAGGGATTTTTCTGCTGGGCGTATAATGAATACTTCTGCTTGCTGCTGTGGACTCTCGCACAGCAGACTCTGTTCCCTGTCTCGATTAATTCAGATACCATACAAGCATCAGTGTGTCTCTCTCGTGAGGGGGTCACGTGGATAACCACCCCTGGCTCAGCGTTGCTGGCCCTGACATGAGTGGTTACCCACTCCCTTAGATCATAGACCGTCGCCTTTGCTGTGTCGCAATAGGCCGTCACCGCCGTTGTGGACTCGCTGGATACGAATTTCGAGCGAAATTAGGTGGTGCCGATCAGGGGCGCCTCTAACCGTCGTCGGTAGTTTTCAGTTCGGTGCAGAAGTCCAGCCGATAGCCATACCACTATGAACGGAAACATAAATACGACACGGTCCTTACATTTCGTCCGGAGTGGTGAATATTGGGTACGGTTCTCCAATTTCTCCAAACCAACCAACGCACACAACAGGTCGACAACCGTTACACATAGGCTGCTCCGCGAATGTCATTCTTTTTTTTTTGCAATCTGAGTATTTTTTATACCTACGAAGGCCATGGGTTTGGGCCATCATCGCGTTGCACTTTCAGCTTACTCAAAAAAAAAAAAAAAATGCGTGAGGTATTAGAGCTCCCCAAAGGGAGGAAGGAGCCTCCGAAAAAAAAATTGGTGCACCTCTACGACCGTAGCATGAGTCCCCAAAAACAAAAACGGATTTTGAGGGAAAATGAAAGTGCTACGTCGTACCCGAAGAACAGTCCGATGGCCTACTGTAGCTACTAGATATACAACGAAAAATATTGCAACAAAAAAAGTAATGAAACTCTGACGATTTTTTGGGGTCAAGGAGCCCCGTCATTCAGAAACGAAAATGCCAAAAAAGTTTTACCCGCCAGATAGCCAACTAAATACTACCAGGTAGTCGGCGAGATTTTGTCGGCGAGATTTTGTTTGTTTGTTTTTGTTTTTTTTTTGCTCATCCTATCTATGATCTTCGCACTTTTACTTTCTCTTTCTCCCTCCCTAGTCGTAACTCAGATCCAGGGTCACTTAGCAGGCTCTTCTCCCCGCCCTCCCCACTACGGTACGCGGCTTCATTTTTATCGCGAAAAGAATTCAACACATTCCTCCCTCGTCGACTCGCGTCGAATTGTGCTTGCCCACGCAATAAAGCGCTCTCGGCAGTTGGTGTCTCTAGAAATAAAAATCTCCACACCGAGATTCGAACCCCTGATTCCAACCTAAGTAGTATTCGAGGTTAACCACTTTGACGCGTACTACGATCGAGGGTAGCGCTTTTTGGGCAAAAAATGTTTCTGAGTGGCGGGGGGATCCTTAACCCAAAAAAAATTTCGTCCGACCGTCATTCTTGTTTTTGCTATCTGAAAATGTTTTATACCTACGTAGGCCATGGGGCTTGGTCATCGGGTTTGCACTTTTTTAGTTTACTAAAAAAAACAAGTTGTTTGGTGAGGTATAGAGCTCCTCAAGCGAAGAGCCTCAGAAAAAAAAATGGTGCACCTTTACCGTAGGATGTGTCACTAGACCACCGGGGCTCTGATGGAGATAGCTCTTTTTGGGGCAGAAACGTTTTTTTGGGGCAGAAACGTTTTCAGAATGACGGGGGCTCCTTAGCCCAAAATCGTTGGAATTTCGTTTTTTTTTTGTTTGCAATAACTGTTGTTGTATACCTAGGCCATGGGATTGTTCATCGGGTACGTACGTACGTACGAATAGCACTTTTTTTTTTTTTTTTCCCCCCTAAAATCAGTTTTTGGGGAGAGGTATGGAGCGCACCAAAAGTGAGGAGCCTCCGGAAAAAAAAAAAAATGAGTGCTCCGCTACCGCTACCGTACTACGGTAGCATGCGTCACTATAGATAGCAAATTCTTAGTCGGCGGTTCATAGTCAGCACCACACAACCCTAGTTCTCGGCAGTTGGCGTCTCTAGAAATGAAAATCTCCACACCGAGATTCAAACCACTGACTCCAACCTAAGTAGTATTCGAGGTTAACCACTTGACCACCGGGGCGACCGACTTATTGCCGGCCAAGTCACAGAAACTACACGCGCGCTACGACAGGGGTCGCACTTTTTTGGGCAGAAACGTTTTCAGAATGACGGGGGCTCCTTAGCCCGAAATCGTTGGAATTTCGTTTTTTTTGTTTGTTTGCAATAACTGTTGTTGTATACCTAGGCCATGGGATTGTTCATCGGGTACGTACGTAGCACTTTATATTTTTTTCCCCCCAAATCAGTTTTTGGGGAGAGGTATGGAGCGCACCAAAAGTGAGGAGCCTCAGGAAAAAAAAAAATGGAGTGCTCCGCTATCGTAGCATGCATCACTACAACAAAATTTTTAGTCGGCGGTTCATAGTCAGCAACACACAACCCTAGCGTTCGTGCCTGCCGTATGAATGTAACACGATAATATGTTTGCATACTTTCGTGTTCACTGTAATTCCTAGCCGACCAAGAACTACCAGGTACAGTAGTCGACAATTTTACGGTCCGCCAACCCATGCGTGCTACCTATAGAGGTGGCACTTTCCGGCAATTTTGTTTCCGAATGACGGGGCTCCTTTAGCCCAAAATCGTCGGAATGTCATTCTTGTTCTAGCATTAAAGAATTAGTTGTTTTTGTACCTAGTTTTTACGGGGGAACATACCGTAGTAATCTAGTAATGAGGACCAAATATGGTTAGTAAAAACAGTGGGATATATAGGTTTTTGTGTATATCGTGGGTCCTGATTACTATAGTAATCTAGTAATGAGGACCAAAAATGGTTAGTAAAAACAGTGGGATATATAGGTTTTTGTGTATATCGTGGGTCCTGATTACTATAGTAATCAGGACCAATTGGAATTGGAGTACACTAGGAATATTTTTGGTGTGGTGAAAGGGTTCATGTAAGGTTTTTCGGAGAATTTCGTCAGATAGGCGGTCGAAACGCGACTGTTTAAATCGAGTATAAAAAGGCTTCAGCCATCTCGAAATTGGTCCATGTTTTTTTTGGCGCGGTGTAAAACAAAAACAAAAACAAAGTCGTGCATGATCTTTTTTTTACGTTAGTGACGTCACGGGAAGGGGCTGGTGCGGCGAACACTCTAATCTCCGGGAGGCGTTTTCGCCCTCGCCCGCCACAGTAAAGGTAAAAGCGAAGCCGTGGCACGGTTTGATGTTTGCAAAGGTACTGGTACTTCTGAGTTCGGCCGTTCTGGTCGAGTGGTTCTCGTCCTGTGGTTGTACGCCAGCATATTAAAAAACTAAACTATGAACTCGTTTGGGCTGGTCGGTGTTGCTTGCCGGGTTACTTGCGCGGCGGGTAAATATTGTTCCTTTGCTTTTCAAGAGCTTTTCCCGCCGGTTTTAACTTGCGACACACACTGGGATTTCACGCCAACCACATCCCGAAGGGAACCCTTGTACCATGGTATGTTTTTCTTGACTACTTTTTGTTTTTCTAGAGAGCCCCTCTTGTTAAAAACCCGAGAAAAAATAACTACCCCCTTTTCCGTGCCACAACTCAACAGCAAGCCCTCGGAGGGTCATGTGTGGACAGAACCCTGCCCCTCCCCCCCCCCCCACCCCACAACCACCTCCCAAGCCCATAACACAACGTCGAAACCCGTATCACATACGTTATTGGGGACACGTTGTCAAGCCGAAAAGCACAATCAGCAAGCTTTTGAAACTTCACGAACGGACATCTCCCATGCTCGACCCTTCCCCTTTCAGGCTCGAAACACTGTGCCGAGACCATACCATCTGTTTTTTATCATCGAACGGCTGCCGAACTCAACTTCAACCCCCCCCTCCCCCCCCACCCTCTC
>JAYJMJ010266670.1:0-13536 GCA_036873875.1 Laminaria ephemera | reverse complement strand
GAAGGCACGTACCAGGGGGGAGAAGGGACGACACCTGTGACCACGGCTTGTCCAGAAGCTGGAAAGTAAAAAAGTGAAAAAAAAAAAGAAGAAAGTAGAACGTACCCTCTCCCAAATATGAAACCCAGCCTGGGTCGGTACTGACGTTTCATGTTAAGTAAGCCAAGGGTGCTGTAGGTACTGCTTCTAGGCACGACAATAATATGCTCTCGGCAAAAGATAGATTTCGGCATGATGGCACCTCGAACGGTGATTATTGCGGCAGAGCTGCAGCATCACGGTGGTACTGCTGCACAGATTTGGCGTGGGCAGATCTAGATCTTTGGTGTGCCGTATTCGTAAACACAGAATCTAGATTCAGCACGCGTACCATACCATGCTCTATATGTATAGGGTCCAGGTTGTTGGTGGTCCGGTAGCCAAAAAACGTCCCACCAGCTTATTTTTTCGCGGCCTTTCGTTTCCGCTCGATGGAGTACTCGGAGTGTGTCGTCGAAGTTTAGTCGGTCGTGATCATGAAGCGGACACATTTTTTTCGCGCTTGCTGCGCGTCGTAAACGTCGTGATAGATAGCCTCCCGGCGCTCGGCGCGTTCGAAGCGGATCTTACAAATAGACTACTACCTGGTAGAGTCTAGAAGTAGACAAATAAATGCGTATAGATAGGGCTCTAAAAAAACGATGCTGCTCGTGGGCAATGCCGAATCATCCCGACTGACGCTCCGAGTTGCAGTTGTTCCAGTAGTATTTGAAAGTGGATAGTAAATCTTCCTAAGGTGGCTATGTTCGCACTCTGGTTGCCTAGCTAAGGGGTACGTACCTGGTACCTGGTATCTTATTATTACGGGGGTACATAGTAATTACGACCAAATACAGTTAGTAAAAATAGGGGAATATATAGGTTTTTGTGTGTATCATAGGTCCTCATTACTATGGTGCTCCGTAATAGCGGCTTAATCAACTTAACAATAGTCTTTCCAAGCCACAGCATGCCGATCCGGCCGAAATAACCCATTGATATACATACATACCTGGTCGTAGCTGTATACCAGGTATAGTTCGCTCAGTTGTTTGGGCTTCCGACGGATCGCCGTTCGTGTCGTTCGTTCATGAAACCAACATACAGCAGCAGTAGATTGATGAAACTGAGATAGATTGAAGAATGCCATGAAAATATGTCATTTTGCCATGGTGACAACGATACGCGACGCTGCCGCTGTGATTGCTATTGGCTGTAGGTAAAGGCAAACGGACGGACTCGTATACGTACGTACCTGGTGCGATACTTAGAGTGGTGATACGATACACGACGCTGCCGCTGTGATTGCTATTGGCTGTAGGTAAAGGCGAGCGGACGGACTCGTATACGTACAAAAACAGCAGTAGTGAGTTGTGCTTCCAAGTTTTCACTTTTCTTTCGCCCGGCGCGAGCGGCCGGGTAACTTTACCCGGCGGGCTTTCTTACTCTATTTTTAAGTTTACCGGTATGATTTTTTATTTTATTTATTTATTTATTTATTTTCTCACTTTTTTACTTTCCAGCTTCTGGACAAGCCGTGGTCACAGGTGTCCTCCCTTCTCCCCCCCCGGTACGTGTGCCTTCATTTTTATCGCGCAGAGGGTTCAACATTCCCAACGCTCGTCGATTTTCATCGAATTTTGCTAACTCACGCTCTCGCGCTTTCCGCAAGATATATATGGGTCGCACGTGTCACTTCCTTTTTTTTGCCCTGAGGAGGGACTCTTCCAACCCACGACCAGAGTGATCGGAGGCTGTCCTATTGATACTTCATACACGCATCATGCTAGGGCAGAGGTTGCAATCTTTTTCATATGAGGAGGCTCCTCACTTGAGGAGGAGCTCAAACACCTACCTCTCCTAAAAACTGATTTGAGGAAAAACAAAAGTGCAACTCGATGAACAACCTCCTCAAACACATCTCCTAGAAACTGATTTGGGGAAAAACAAAAGTGCAACTCGATGAACAACCTCCTCAAACACCTCTCCTAGAAACTGATTTGGGGAAAAATCAAAATGGGCAACTCGATGAACAACCCCATAATAAGCTACTAGTAGGTACATATATACAAAGAAAAATATTGCCAAAAAAGACTGAATCTCCGACGATTTTGGGTTAAGGAGCCCCGTCATTCAGAACACGTTTTCTGCCAAAAGGTTCTTCTACCTCTATCGTGACACACGTCTGATGTACTCTATACACACAGGACTACGTTATGGCGATGCCGAGTTACCGTGAGAACAACAACATCATCAGCAACCCGGCAGAGCTATGATACGTCGTATCAAAGCCTAGCAAATCATTTACCAGCAGAAACATACTTAGACAAAGTTCAGCACCACCACGAGTGCTTTACATCAACAGTTGGACACTTTGTGGCACGTGCCCCGACATGCCCCATATGGCAGGTACTCCATGGGTAACACCATGGCACGTGCCATGGGATGTACCACGGTACATGCCATTCCATCGGACGTGCCGTGGGATGCACCATGGGCACGCCCCATGGGATACACTGTGGTGCATTAAATGGCACCGTGCCCCCACGGCCGTTGATCTTTCTGTGTTCTGTGGGGAGTCCCATGGGGCGATCCTTGGTAAACCGTGGGGGAGTTCATGCGGTTATCCTTGGCCTACCCCATGGTACCATGTGCCATGCCTGGTATCCGTGGGTCGCCCTATGGTGAACGACGGATGGCCGTGGTTAATGGTTCACCAATGTTAACCACGGTTAACGGACAACCGTGGTTGATGGTTGATCACGGACAACGATTAATCGGGTTTGATGGTTAGTCATGGTTGATGGCTAACCGTGGTTGAATCCATCATGATTAACGGTTGAACATGGTTGATGGTGAACCGTGAGCGATCAAGGTAACCAGTTAACCATGGTTAACCGTTAATCATTAACCATGGTTAACGGATAACCATGGGTAACCGGTAACCATGGCTGACGGTTAATCATGGTTGACGGTTAACCATGGTCGATTCAACCATGGTGATCGGCTAACCATGGTTGACGGTTAACCATGGCTGGCCGTGGTCAACGATGGGTAGTGCCATGGGACGTGCCAAATGGGGTGTCCAAGATATAAAAGTTTATCATTGTACTAAATAAAGTGGGATCACGAGCTATTCCCGGATAGTGCGGTTTTCTGTCAGACGAGGTCGCGGTAAGCGATTTTCACCGCACTCAATCGGGGGCCCGCACGATTAAGGGTACGGTACTAACGCGGCATTTTATGTATGAGCCGTCTTATCTAACTCTAACCATAACCCCAACCCATATGTAAATATAATGATGTGGACAAGGTCGCTGTATGTGTATGGCAACGCGCGTCTGCTTTTGTATTTGCGGGGATATCTCCAACCGCTGCCTCCCCAACCCAACCATTACTTCCCGTCGTCCACTCACTCCCCGTCGCCGCTCGGTCTAAAATCAGCGATTGACACAACGGCGGTCTCTCAGTCTCCAGCATGTTCCACTCCAACATTAGGGCAAATCGCGTCGACTTGTGTTATGCGCAGATAATCCCAAACCCCTGACGTTCCAACCACTGCCCTCCACCGTTCACTGCCCCCCCCCCCCTCCACCCGGCCTCCATACATACGTACAGCCATTGACACAACGGCGTTCTCAGTGTCGAGCATGTTCCATTCCAACATGAGGGCACTCGACATCTTCGGCGACAAGGAAACGTCCGACTCCCGCCGCCGCTGCCATCCAGCTTTGGAGGATGCTGACGCTAACTTATTAATCGACCTACACTTGCGGGTGGCTATCACCTATACGGTGGCCTATACCGGTATTCAAGCTATGCCGTACTGCTTTGATGAACTGGAAGGCGTTATGGAGGAGCGGGGGCATCCGTTATCGATTGTGTTTGCCAATGATACCACCGTGGATACGCCGTGGGGGCTCGCGAAAGCGTATGCTGACGAGGTTTTGGCTTTCTTAGACGAGAATGATGGGTGGAACGCTGATGGAAGCAAGAGCAGAGAGTTCAACCGCGTGCCGTTCAGCGACTTTTCTATGACAGACTCGGCGGGGAACTCGTACGCGCCGTACCAACCTGTAAACACTCCCTACAAGGTAAGGCTTGATTCCTATTTTAGGCACATGCTACAATTAATAATAGTACGGTAGAGGTGCATCAGTTTTATTCTGAGGCGCTCCTCACTAGGAGCTCTATACTGTACCTCAATGGAAAAAAGTTATTTGGAGAAATGTGAACGTGTTGCCCGATGAACAATTCCATGGCTTCGATGTACAGCGAAAACTATTGCAAAACAAGAATGACGTTCCGACGAATTTGGGTTAAGGTGCCCCGTCATTCAGAAAACGTTTCAGCCAAAACTGCTACCTGTATCGTAGCCGCGTCTTTGATACTGCACCACCCACGCTTTTCCGCTTTGGGGGACGCGCTTCCTTCAGACACATTCTACGATAGAGGTGAATGATATCATTGTTTCTCGGGCTCCTCACTTGAGGAGCTCTAAACCTCACCCCAAAACTGATTTCGAGAAGAATGAAAGTGCAGCCCGACGAACAATCTCATGGCCTAGGTTTACAAAAACATCATATTGCAAAACAGGAATGACATGCCGACGATTGTGGGTTAAGGAGCCCCGTTGTTCAGGAACAAAAAAAAGCCGGAAAGTGCTGCCTCTATCGTAGCACTTTCTTGAAAGTGTTTGCGATATGTTTTGCAGTGGTACAGGTAAAACCGTGCTACATGCGGGGTTGCGCAATTTCGCGAAAACGTGACGGGGTTCCTCAACCGCCCAATATCGTTCAAATTCCTCTCGTGTTTTCGATGAGGGACTCTGCTGGTAACTCGTAGGAGACGCGTGCTACGATAGAGGTACCACTTTTCGTTTTTTTTTTGTTTTTGAATGACGGGGCTCCTTAACCCAAAATCGTCGGAATACCATCCTTGTTTTGAAATATAATTTTTTTTGTATACGTAGGTTACAGGATTGTTCATCGGGTTGCACTTTTGTTCAAAATGAGTTTTTTGGGTGAGGTTTAGAGCTCCTCAAGTGAGGATAAGAAGAAACAAACTGGTGCACCTCTCTCGTAGCATGTGTCGCAATTTCGCGAAAACGTGACGGGGTTCCTCAACCGAGGAACCGATCAATATCGTTGAAATGCCTCTCGTGTTTTCCATGAGGGACTCGGCTGGTAACTCGTACGACCCGTATAAACCTGTTGACGCATGCTACACGATAGAGGTGCACCATGTTTGTTTTCGCTGGGCTCCTCACTTCAGGAGCTCTATACCTCCTCCCAAAAAATGATTTTGGGGGAAAAACAAAAGTGCTACCCGATGAACAATTCCATGGCGTTTAGGTATACAACGAAAATTGTTGCAAAAAAAAGCGTGAAATTCCGACGATTTCGGGTTAAGGAGCCCCGTCGTTCAGAACACATTACTCAACCAAAAAGTGCTGCTACCTCTATCGTACTATTACTACTATTACTACTATTACTACTATTAGTACTGTTAGTAGCATGTGTTTTTTTTGTGACAAGTGCTACGATAGAGGTTGCACTTTTCGGCTTTTTTGTTTCTGAATGACGGGGCTCCTTAGCCCAAAATCGTCGGAATGTCATTCTTGCTTTGAAATGTGACTTTTTGGTATACCTAGGCCATAGGTTTGTTCATCGGGTTGAACTTTCATTTCTTATCAAAATCAGTTTTTGGGTGAGGTTTAGAGCTCCTCAAGTGAGGAGCCCGAGAAACAAAATAATGGTGCACCTCTGTCGTAGCATGTGTCTTCATTCATTCATTCATTCATTCATCCATTCATTAATTCATTCATTCATGCATCCATTCATTCATTCATTCATTCATTCATTCATTCATTCATTCATTTATTCATTCATTCATTCATTCATTCATTCATTCACTCATTCATTAATTGCGCTCATGAGTTTCGCACCGTCAACCGAGTGAGGGCTTTTAGTGAACCAAAATTAACCGAATGAGGGCCTTCAGTGAACCAAACTTAATTGTTTATCTGTCTGTCTGACTTTATTGCGTTGACGTTTTGTCTGACCCCATGTTTCACCTCAAAGTTTTCACACATTGGGACAGATCACGATCTAGATAATCTAGATCATGTATCTGTCGTTATGATAAGTTGTGCAGGATCTGTGTAGTACAGGTCTAACCCAGGAAACACGTGCTAGATCTTTCAGATAATCCGGCTCTCACCCGGAAACATTATTATCTATAGGCCATGCAGATCATAATAGAGCAGGATATATCTGCCCTGAAAGACATCGATGATCTATTTATTATATATGGTTCGTCCTGATGCCCACTAAACAACTTGAAAATAGAGTTAATCGTTGATGCCCACTGTTTTTTTTCCACGTTGTTTTTCATTTTTTTTTGCTTTTCCCTCATTTTTTGTATTTTTCTTGTTTGTTGTCGCTAATAAAGAATGCTGTTGTCCGCACGGCTGCATGCTCTGCACCGTCCCTCCTGCCGCAGGTCGGATCAGTACAACGGTCAAGTCGGCACTCTCAAGTCGACTCTTTCGCCACAACCTATAAGACGGCACCGACAATGCACACAGATCCCTAGACATTAAGGGCACATGCACAGCGACCACACCAACACACACCTGTTCCGTCATCTGATAAAAACAGCAAGACAAACGGCACACCAGCCTCATTGTCTCCGATTTGTCGAGCCTCCGACTACCAGTTGTAGGCCTGTGCGTTACTCAACTCAGCATAACATAGTTTTAACCTCGTTCTAGCACATGCCACTGTTATGGCATTGCCCTGGGAGCCTGACTAAGATTACGTACCAGGATCCAAGTTACCGGATTCCGAGATAAAAGGGTTTGCACATGCCCTTGTGGGCATGTGCTTTTTGATAAACAAGGGGATAGGGGATGACACGAAAAGGGTTTTTGCCTCGCCAACGGCTACTAGTTGTGTGTTCGCAGTGGACGTGCTCTCTTCCGTGGCCTAAGGAATAATACAAACGAAATACTGCGAATACACAAGAGAGTGGCATCGTGGGACCTGCTTAGTAGAGGGACCTCCTGGAGGTTACCCGTACCAGGGTACCTAAGTCTTATCAAACTTGGCGTCGACGGCAGGACAAATACAAACAAAGAGTGCCGTCAACCGACATCTATGCTCGCTCGTGACGGTAAAAATGTTCTGCTTTCGATGCCAGGACCCAGATTGGCCCTCTTCTCGTATGGCCGAAACGGGCGAGGCCGCAGCCGCCGCGGCGTTTGACAACTCATGGCGGCAAGAGTGTGGGAAATATGGGCTGGGGCGGCCGGTCTCGTGCCCCGCCGTTGCGCGTGCGTTGAGGGTTGGGCGTTGCAGAAGCGAGTGTCGAATGACCGATTCGGGCTATTTTACGCGAGAAAGCACCAATTTTCACCAAAAATGTTGAGATTCGTAGGTTAGGATGTGGTCGCCAAAGAGCGTCGCGAGCCTCTTCGGCTGCTGCGCACGCCGGACGACCAGGCTCTGGGAGGCAGAGAGGACGGGGTCTTTGGTTCCGACCGAATCGGATGACCCTACGCCGCGGGAGGAGCGGTACCGTGGTGGAGGTACAAACGGTGTTTACGATTTGTTTTTCGAAACACGCAGCACATATGTGGTGGAAATCGAGGATAGAAGGGCATACTCGGGGTAGCAAGTGTTGCGCAACATTTTTACTCTACTTTACTTTCAATGGCGTTTCAGGTAGGCCGTGAGATTTTGAAGAGCGAGATCGTGGGTGCGATTAGCAAGTGTTGCGCAACATCTTTATTCTACTTTCCTTTCAATGGCGTTTCAGGTAGGCCGTGAGATTATGAAGAACGAGATCGTGAGTTCGATTCTCACGTTCAACATTTTGTTTTAGTCTACCCCATCTATTATCTTCGTAATTTTTCTTTCTCCTACGATGATGTTGCATGTGTGCTGTAAGCGCTCCTCAGCTTTTCTTAGACGTACTTTTTGGGTTTTTCGTGTATGCTCGCGATGAGGGCCACCTCTCGGTCCGAAACTCCCTCATCGTGCTTCCTGATCCCTATTTCGCCGGGGGTGTCTCGATCGCTCTCGCGTGGTACCCTGAGTCAAGCGCGGTTATCATTCAAAAGTCGGCCAGAATCTACTTTATTACCCTTGAAATCTAAAGTTTCTTGGTTCGATTCTCGCCTTGGCCACTTTTATTTTTTTGAAGTTTTATTTTTTACTCGAAAAATGTACCAGGTATACAGTGCCAGGTTCATTTTTCATCTTGGGCCAGAAAAACAAAGTAATATTGGCATTGTGGCGAGCATATGATATGACTCTGCTATCTGCAGCATGTAGTGACTGCTGCTGCTATTAATAGTGCTGCTTACTGTTTTTGGTTGGTACTGGATTGCATGTTTATACTCGTACCATTAGGTAGGTAGTATATGACGTGCGAACGAGCGTATGACGTCATACGATACTCGCAGTATAGTAATGCTACAGCTGCTGCTGTACGAACGAGTACCGCTTTCATGTAGGCCCAGAAGGGAAAAACGGCAAAGGGACTAGATGCGAGCGATAACTGGTGATGGTCTTCAAAGTATGTTGGTCGCCTTTCCTTCGTCGTGTTGCTTCCGCCCTGCCTGCCGGCTGGCCGGGTGAAGCGTGCTGTTGTGCTCGTTTTTTACAAAATATTTCAAGTACGTCATCTGTCTTAGGCATATTATTTTGCGTTTTACGTGCTAGCGCGCGACGAGGTTTACGTCTCGGTGCGAAACTCCTCCATCGTGGTCCTAGCTTCCGACCGGATCGGATGAGCCTACGCTGCGGGAGCAGCGGTGCCGTGACGGAGGTACAAACGGTGTGTACGATTTAGTTTTCTGTTTTTTGGAATACGTAGAACGTAGCGTCACATGATGTGGTCGAGTATAGAAAGGCCTACTCGTCGTAGCTTATGTTGTGCAACATTTTTAGTCTACTTTCCTAACAATGAAGCGTGGGGGTTCGGTTGTGTTGTGGTTTCGTTTCTCTTTTTGCTCACGAAACCGCCAAGAGAAAAATAGTCATGCGTACGAGTACTCCTCGCATGTTACGAAGACGATGCACGACGAGTGAGTATAATGTCGTGTTTCTTTTATACAGCAGTACGTTCGAGGCACGAGGTGACCTTGCTATTCTGCTGCTGCTGTAGTAGTAGTACTGCCATAATACCTGTACGTACTCGTACTACTACAGTATACCGATATCGTAGTTTTGGAAGTTATAACGTCCACCCATCCCATCGAAAAATCGTCAACACCAGCCGCGCGCGCCGAGGCCATCCCCCTGATCGTCCCGCTGGAGGTGCCCTAGCCCCTAGAGAAGCGGCCGCACGTCGCGCGCGTAGCCATGAGCAACTACTGTTGCTTCACCGCCCTCCACGACAAGAAAATATCTACTGCTGTAGTTATATCGTGTCCGTTGTTGTTGTTGATCACGGCTGCGTCGGTGGGTCGGTTCTGTCGACAGGGCAAAGGGAGCCCTCGTGATCCACAGCGCTTTCTGCGATCAATCATGGCCCGGGAATGACTATGGGGCTCATCTTGATCCATCCTGTACAGTGGTGGGTGGCGATATTGCACGGCTCCCACGGCCCGCACCACCTCTTCCATATCGATTCACAACCTCGTATATACTTTCAACTCTACGAATTGGTTCAAAACCACACCGTACACCCCTTGGCAGTACTCTGTCGCTTTTTTGCTTCTACGGTCCGTCTCTGATTATTTTACCTACCTTACGGGCATGCGTGGAGCCGCAGGCCGGCGTCAGCCCGCCGCGGCCAAGCCCCCCTTGTATTAGATATCATATCGTACAGGGAGGTACGTACGTAGGTACAGCAGCAACAAAGGCAGCCTGCCTAGAGCATAGAACAGCAGTATTTACAGCCGTTAACAAGCGAAAAAGAGGCACAAAAATAAACGACCAGCTCTTGTATCTTGTATGATACGGCCAAACATTTTGACAAATAATACAAACTAACATACATTGTAGTCGAAATCGGCTGGCACGTACCGGTGCTATAGCGGCAACCGATACTACTCCGTGTACCGCCACTACTTGTTGTTCCCATCCGCGCCAAGCGATTTCACAGGCAATATCGTAGCCCACAACGGGCACTACTCAGCCAGCACTATAGATGGACCCCAAATGTAGAGTACGAGTTTACTGGCAAAACACCAACAACCAAAAAATAGCACACACACAGCAAAGCAGCACTCAGTTACAGAGACAACACAGCAACAGAACAGCAGCAGCAGGCAGAGCACAGAAGGACCTTTCGCCTAGCCCCCGCATTCTTCTCTTCCTGTGGTGCTGTCTTGCTCTATGAGTTTCGAAACGAAAGATGCAGCAACAGCGAAGCAGCAGTGCCGAGAATAATGTAACAAGCTACGAATAAAACACTCACACCGTTTTCGCCTATAGAGTGGGAACGTACTCCTATTATAGCTATCATATCGTACAGGTACGTGCGTACGTAGGTAAAACAGCAACAAAGGCAGCACGCCTAGAGCAAAAAACAGCAGTCCTGACAGCCGCAAACGAAACGGAAAAGAGGCATATAAAAAACGACCAGCTCTTGTATCTTGTATGATACGGCCAAACATTCAGACAAATAATGCAAACTAATATATGTTGTAGTCGAATTCGGCTGGCACATACCGTTACTATAGGGGCAACCGATACTACTCCAGATACTGCCACTACTTGTTGTTCCCAGCTGTGCCAAGCGATTTCACAAGCTCTATCGTAGCGCGCAACCGGCACTACTCGGCCAGCACTATAGATGGACCACAAATGTAGAGTACGAGTATACTGGTAAACCACCAGCAATCCAACAACAACACACACACAGCAAAGCAGCACCCAGTTACAGAGATGATACAGCAGCAGAGCAGCAGCAGGCAGAGCACAGCAGGACCTTGCGAGTTTCAAAATACCTACTGTAGTACGTACATACGCAGTGACGACTGGATGCGGGCAAATCGTGCAATGAGTGTGTGCGTTTGATGTCACTACTGACGAAGAACGGGCTAGTCGGCCAAACAATATACATTGACAAATAATAAGTTCGTACTGTACTGGTCCCCCTACAGTGCCGGTATGTGCCAGCCATAAACACCGACACTGCAGCAGCAACCGGCACTCCTGCGCATGCTGATACTACTTGTTGTTTACTCGCATTATACTTATAGAGTACGGGCATTCCCGTAAACACCAACAACAAAAAACGAATACACACACTAACAACATAGAAGCACTAAGTTAGACACTCTAAAGGAGCAGAGCAGCAGCAGCAGCAGCAACAGGCAGGCAGAGCAAATCAGGTGAAGCTTCCCCCTGTTAGACGCTCTAAAGGAGCAGAGCAAGAGCAGCAGCAGCAGCAGCAACAGGCAGGCAGAGCAAAGCAAGAAATGCTTTTCTCTGTCCCCCGTGTTATTTTGTCGTTATGTGATGCTGTATTGCCTTCTCCACATCATGTCCAGTTTCGGCATACCTGGTACGTACAATCGCAGTGACGACTGGATGCGGGTAAATCGTGCCATGGGTGCTTAAGCTTTCTGTCACTACTGATGAAGCACGGGCTAGTCGTTCCGTACTCACGTCACCTCAGACGTTGACGATAGATACCCACTTACTGCGGGCTAGTCGTGCTGTGCATCGTCGCCTGCTGTCAGCTTCTGGCCCCAAAAACCGGCCGTGTTGGGCTTGTAGCGGCCAGCAAACTCAAAACGTTACTTGCGTTCGTATATTCCGACCCCTACCCATGGTTCCTGAGCCTGCTGTTGGCGAGGAAATATGATTAGGCGGGGGCGCAGAGATTCAGCAGCGGCAGCAGCAGCTGTAGCTGCTGCTCTATGATACGTGCGTCATATACATAGCGAAGATACCTACGAGGTACAAGGGCTCCGTTCCGAGGGTGGCTGACGCCGCCCGCTACGCTCGCGCAAGGAAGAATACAACAAAATGTTATCAGAAAGAAGAGGCCCACGATTTGGTGCAACGACCGACTTGATAATGCCAAGAGCTACTTGTACAGAGCTGACTGCCCTGTGCTGTGCTGTGCGCTTGCTGGCGAGGTCACGTTTTGATCGGCAGCCGGGTGTGATTAGCGAAAAAACGAAAAAACGTAAAAAAAATACAAAAAAACAATAACTAAAACGTTGAAGAGGACAATCAATGAAAAAAGTAAAGCCGAGTAGACGACCCGCACATACCGGTACCTGGTACCTGTTATACCTGGCACCGTATGAACGAACGAAAGTACAGCGCAGCACGGCACAGCACGGCACAGCACGGCACAGAACCGCACCCCATGGTACAGCACCGCACCGCACGGCGCTTGCGCGCTAGAATCCACCAAGTAGCCGAAGAGCAAATCGTGACCAAACTTTGCCCTCTTTCTCTGGAGAGTAAAAACCCCAAAAAAAATAGAAATAAAAAAGAAGATACCAATCAGCATGAAAAAAAGACAGAAATCGTTGAAGCAAACAACAATGATACTTGTCTTCGTCGTGTCCGCCACACCGCCGTGCCAGACACGGGCGTAGCCGCACGCCGAGCGATGGCCATCACACAAGGTGCTATCGCGGGGACAGAGGGCATCTGTCATCGGGGTTTCATGCAGCGGGAAGTGAGCCGCGCCGAGATTCCAGATGCGAAGGCACCCCGTGAAAAGCTGCCATAAAAAAATCGCTAGAGTAAAACTTTTCTACGACTTTGTCCGAAAAGTTAAGGACCTTTCGCGTATTAATTTGAATATAAAACGATACTTACATTTCCGGAAAAAGCGGTACCTGGTACAACGACTGATATCATCCATACGAATACGAGTACAGCAGTATAGTGCAAAGTTGGAGCAAGACCCGAGGCACATCATGGTGAATGCAGCCTTGGCCAAGACTCCAGCCCACAGCTGCACACGCTCGCCGTCTCTGCCAGGTTCAGTATCGCAAAATGGCTGCTGGGTATCTTGCAAAGCAGCAGCAACAGCAACAGCAGCAAAATAGTGACGTAGGGCCTTTCCCCCCATCGCTGATTAGTTGATTTTCTAAACAGTTTTTTCCCCCCAAAAGGGGAAAAGGTAAAAAGCAAATGGAAAAGCACCCAAACCAATGCTAAAATCAACCAAAGAACATAAAGACGCAGGCTGCTGTAGCATCGGTTACAAGGAGAAAATCGACCAATCAATGACGAAAGAAAAGAGATTCAGGAACGTTCCTAAAAAGGTATTGCGTTCGTCGGCATTTAATAGCTGAGAGTAGGCTGAGAGGCCAGGGAAGTGCAAAGGGTGGCCTTTCAAGCACCAAAGACAGCTGTTTGTATGTTTAACTATAGAGGTTGTTACAGGTATCTCCCCCACTCCGGAGTTCGCCCTTGGTACTTCCCTGGCCTCTCAGCCTACTCTCAGCCCTTACTTGCCGACGAACTTATTATTTTTTTAGGAACGTTCCTGAATCTCTTTTCTTTCTTCATTGATTGGTCGATTTTCTCC
>JAYJMJ010266657.1:0-13538 GCA_036873875.1 Laminaria ephemera | reverse complement strand
CAACCCGTACTCTGCCAGTAAAGGGGGGGCTGAGCTCCTAGCCCGCGCATTTTTCATTTCGCATAAACTCCCCGTCATTATTACCCGCGGTAACAACGTATTCGGACTTAACCAGTACCCCGAAAAACTAATTCCTCGCTGCATCGCCAGACTGAACGCCGGGGAGCCCATTGAAATCCAGGGAAGCGGGACGGCTACTCGCGCCTTCATGCACGTAGCCGACGCAGTATCCGCCTTTACCTGTCTCATGGACCACGGAGTCCCGGGGGAAGTGTACAATTTGGGGTGCAGCGACGAGGACGAAATATCCGTGCTTGACACTGCCACGCGTATTGTGAAGTTAAAGTTCCCAGGGAGCAGCTGTAAAGAGCATATCCGTTTCGTCGAGGACCGCCCCTTTAACGATTCCCAGTACTGGATATCCAGTGAGAAAATTCGCCAGCTGGGCTGGGAGCAGAGCACTAATTTCGACGAAGAAATCGCGCATATAATCAGCGAGAGCCCTAGCAGCTACTCCCCCGATTTGTAATATTTTAATATGAATGTAAAATACATTAAATGGCAGCTTAGCACCGGTAAGACTGTTAGCAGCATGCATTTGTTAATAAAAATTGATAATTCATCCGAATAATTCAAAAACAAACAAACTAGCTACAATGTCTCCTGTTAAGCGCACAACACAGACCTGCCCCGCCCGTACCCAGGCCCCGCCTTTAAAGGCGCAAGTCCGGCCCGCTAAGCGTAAGCTCAGCTCGGAGGACGGGGCGGCGTTAAAGCGCAGGCGCACAGAGGTTTACGAATCTCTGCTCGCTAATGAGCGTAATGCTAGTCTCGGAAAGGAACGCCTGGACACTCTTATTAAGGAGTGCAAGGCCGGGGACCTTCGCCTCAATGCGGCACGTGAAGCTGCCCTTGCCAAGGCGCGCGCAGTTATTCGCGCCAGAGAGCGCGAAGTCGGCAGAGCCAGTACTCCCCAGGAACGCGAAGTCCGTACAGCCCGCCTTGCTGCGGCGCGTGACGCCCTCCGTACCCAAGAGCGACAAATCGCCCGTTCTGATGAGCGCGCAAGCGCCCGTGAGAAGGAACGCGAAGCTATTCTTGCCAAGAGACAGGAAGCTATTCTTGCCAAGAGACAGGAAGCTATTCTTGCCAAGAGACAGGAAGCTATTCCTGCCAAGAAGCGCGAAACTGCGACTCCTGAGGAACGCGAAACTGCGCGCACGGCCCGCTGGAACCGACGATGCGACCTGGCACGCATCAAGGCCTGGAGCGACAAATCCGGCGAGGCCCGTAGTAAGGAATGGGCGGTTTTATGCGAATCTGCACGTTCTAATGCCCGTGCAGCCGCTATTGCCGCGGCTAGGAACAGTAAGCAGGCAGAGTCCCGTGCCAGGGCGTGTGCAGCAGCCGCTGCCCAGTCAAGGGAATGCCCCAGAACGCCCCCTCGTAAAACGAGAGTTCTAGAGCATAGAGCGCCATATGCTCCTGTAAAAAGAACTGATTACCGGGCTCAGCGCATGGAGGGCTGCTGCTCTAGGCCGATTATGGAGTTCGACCTGCCTCCGTGCAATCTTAACTCCAAATTCGCCGAGATCATAGCCCTCGCCTCCGATGGCTCTTCTTCTGATGGCTCTTCTGATGACTCTTCCGATAGCTCTTCTTCTGATAGCTCTTCTTCTGATGACTCTTCTGATAGCTCTTCTTCTGATGACTCTTCTGATAGCTCTTCTTCTGATGAGTCTTCTTTCGATGACTCCTCTGATGACTCTGCAAGCAGATCTTTACCATGCGACTCAGTATTGCGGGCCTCGACTATTGCTAAGTCTGAGTACAGTAAGAAGTATTTACAGCCGGCTACTCCAGCGAGGCCTCCCAGTAAGGCCGAGCCTCCTAGGGACTAGCCTGCCAATTTGCAGAGGAGTAATCTTAAGACTCTACTGGCCAGGCATAGCGTAGTTCAGCGCGCCCATAGCTATTCTCTCATGAATATGAGTCAGAATATTGACAGCCCGTATTCTCTCCAGCCGGTCACGCCGGATACTAGGGCCTCGGTGCAGCTGCAACTGAAGTTCAATCGCGATCCGGCAATGTTGGAAGACGAAAGGCGTATGGACGAAGACCTTAATCGCATATTCATGGGAGAGTAATTTATGTAATTTCAACCGGAGTGTTTATTTAATGATGCAGTTATTAAGAAGCATGGACACGAATTCGCGAACAGCTCCGTGCCCGCCGGGTCGAGCACACTGGTAGTTAACTAAAGTTAATACTTCCGGCACTGCATCGCTCGGACATGCCGATATCCCTACGGCCTCAATGACCGGGATATCCGGGAGGTCGTCTCCAATGTATGCCACGTTCTCCGGCGATAGCCCGGGAAACTCTTTCATTATCTCGTGGAATGCCTGCAGCTTACAGGCAACCCCGGTTTTGCAGAAATCCAGACGGGGGTAAATATGCTTTGCATTAATCAGGTCTACGCTTGTATCTGTTGTAATTATCCCTCGATGCACGCCCGCGTCCATTAGAAGAGTGAGCGCGTATGCGTCCTTGGCATTGTAGCCTTTCTGTAACTCCCCCGAGGCCGAAAACGAGAACGTTCCGTCCGAAAAGACTCCGTCGAAATCGAATATAACAAGGCGTATGTCCATTCTATACATAGTGCACGGGCAATTTTGATCGGTCGAATAGGTCTAATGCCCCCTTAAACTTACCGATTAGATAATGTATTGCGTCGAAAATATGGCCGGGGGAATCGGGGTATTCCGAATTCAGGGCGGAAATAAAATCGGGGTGGATATGATGCACCGATGCTAGGACATCCCCTGGGTCAGTCCGCGTGAACGTTGAAACATGGATGAACATATCCCGGGTCATGTGTTCCCCGAACAGCACCTCGCTCGCCGCGTTCCCCGCCCCGCGACCCGCCCCTCCAATACTGGAATCGATGTACGCCACTCCATGGAACTTGGCGATCTTGACTTTAGCCATTGCGTTTTGCATGTTATTATGGGCGTGAAATCCCAGCGGTTTGTCGGTTAGCCGCTGAACCCGGTGAACTAAGCCAGGCAACTCTAGTTCAGAAATGTCCCCATGAGTATCGGCTAAATATATTGCACAGAGGTCTAGCCCGGCGACCGCGTCAATGACTCGCTCAATCTGGGCGTCAGTGAGTGCTATTGCGTTGGAAATATTTAATGCAACGGCATACCCCTTCCCCAGTAGTCCCGAGCATAAATTTACAGTTCGCCCGATCGATTCATGGCTGATATCGCGCGGGAGAAGTACTCGGACCATGCTAATGCGGCTATTGCATTTATCCAGGAATTCGTCGCACGTAACATATTCCGCTCGAGCCATGACTGCAACCCGCTTGTCAAAGAGGGGCGATACGCTATCGATGATTTCAGATATATCAGAGTCACTGCTATAATACCATTTTCCCCGGCGGTCGTCACTGCATTCGCTTGGCGGATGCCTGAACCCGATCTCGAAATAGTCCGACATGCACGCCATGGCCGCAGACTTGACCTCGGAATCGGAAAAGTCCCAGTTGTTCGCGTACCCGCCGTCCCTGATAGTGCAGTCGACGGTCTGAGGGGGCACGTCTCGACCGCGAATGATTCTAGAGGCAATTTCAGGCGAAATAACGTCGTCACGCGCGAGCAGCTCGGCCTCGATGAACTGGATAGGGTCGTCGATATCAATCCCCTGGGGCTCGGGCACGGGCACTGTATGCATAGGTTCAGTAAATAAGCTACCGGATGCAGCAAGGTCTTCGGTCCGGGAAATGCAGATCCCGAAGTTCGGAAATTGCACAGGCGATAGTCCCTGGGTCCGCTCTATGCAGTATGGGTCGAAATTCAGGGCGGTGTTATTTAAGAATGCGAAATGTTTCATGGTGGACACCGTTACGATCGAGCCCTTAAAGTCGGGGGCCTCGAACACTGCACGAACACTCCGAGCAGCGCGCGCATCACTGAACGGGGTCACGCAATGAGTGTACATAATGTACTCGGTTTTGACCAGGGAGGCTAGGTGCCTGTAGACATCGCGCCCTGAGCAAGTAGACGTGGCAAATTCGGGTGGTCGCGCTTCAAATCTAACATTTTCCGCTTCGGCTATCCCGCGGGCAATATCACAGTCGCTGGAGACTATGATCTCCGATATCCAGTCGATAGACCTGAGATCTTGGATCTTGCGCTTAAGAAGATTTACATCCAGAAACGATCGAGTGTTCTTGGCAGGGCATCGCGTGCTCCCGCCCCGGCAGGGGATTACAGCGGTTATGTTCCTATCACAGGACATTAAGTATTATTTCTGTATATAAGTAATACGCCGATTTTCGTATTGCCCAAAGCTGTTGTAATGCTGTGCACACTCACGGGGAGACCAGGTGCTGGGGAAATCCGGGTAAGCCTTTCTGTACACTTCCCAGTCGACGCCCGGGCGAATGCAATACGCGAGAGTCTTCATAAACAGCGGAGAGCGGGGAGTAGACGTAATACCGCAGCCTCCGTCCGTTGATGGGAACCCGTAATCTATCCAGTCAGTACCCTCTGGCATCGACTGCTCTTTTAGCTTTTCCAGAACCGATTCCACATTATTTGACCGGAAATGCTTCATGAACAGGGGCTCAATGGTGCACATATTCCACGCCATGTTAAAATTCCCATGCCAGTAGTACATGTACGCGTCGACAATATCCCGAGGTATACTGTTTGAAGTCTCAAAGTAAAACCTATCAAGTATAAAATATGTTAACCCTCTAAGTCGGTCTTTAGTTTTCTCGAGTCCAGACGGTATTAGCTCTTCGAATAACAGGTGAGCAGGCGCGTATCCCGCAGTATCGGCCGCGACAGCATACTTATCAAAGTCGAACGTTCGCTCGAAGATCTCCTGGATGCTAGGCCCGAGTTTCAGGGGGCCAGTAAGCCCCTGCATTTTTCCCTCGATCGCCGATAATGCCGAATCGAAGTCCAGGCGCGGAATACTTGGGGGCATGCACCCGCTGGCTGAAATATTGTACATTTCATATTTCCGCGCAAGCTTAATGAACTCACAGTACTCCAGGACATTGCCCCCCTCGATCGCTCTTCCCGGGGAGAGCGATTTCTTTTCAGAGCCATTTTTTTCTAGCTCATACCAGTGATAGTTCGGCTGCCGAATGTCCTCGTAAGTGTAATTCCGCAGATCCTCGGGGTACGTTTCAACGAGGAAAAATCCAAACAGAAAAAACCGCTTCACGCCGCGCTCGGCAAGCGTTCTAAATAGCGCCGGATATGTGGTTTCAAGGACTTCAGGGGGGGAGTCGAATTTATCAAGCCCGCAATCTGCCGGATGCCCGAGTACGGCCATAATATCACAGCGATCGAGAAACTTAGTGGCCGTTTTAATGGCCACTACTAGGCATTTACCAGATAAATCGGTCAATTCGGGGAAGCGATCTGTGTGTTCATAGACGTTGGCCCCGCAGCTAATAATAACGGCAGATTCGGGCGATCCCATAGTATACTACAAGCCGGGAAAAAAATGATACATGAATTACCAGACAATTATGACAATGACCTATACAACTGACTGGAATAGCATTATGCGTACATCCGGCGAAGGTGAAGATGCCGATGAGAGTACACATATTCGTACTCTCATTAATAAGAAAACTATTCTCAAGGACCCGGATCTCGCCTTTAAGATTCTACAATCTTATCCATGCGAGCCCAACTGCCTGGTAGTTTTTGATACACTTGAGGACGAGATTCTTCATATTCACCTCCTATATCAGGCTATGCGCGGCATCAAGTGCGCCGAGTTCATTCCCCCTCTCGCACACATAGTCTCTCTCAAAGCATTTCAGCTCTTCCTTAAACTTAAATCGCTTAATGCGTTTGCGAGCAGTTTAAAAGCCGATGTCCGCGAGGCCATGTTTAATGGAAGCCTAGGACCTTACACCGCAATATCCAAATTTATTGAAAAAGTGTCCTCCACTGTTGGAGGGAGCTTTTCGGATGATGCGGCGACCGCATACCAGGAATTTCTGGCCACTAAAACCTCGGAAAAGGCAGTATCCAATATGGGTACTACCGAAATAAGTCCACTATCCAATATGGGTACTACCGAAATAAGTCCACTATCCAATATGGGTACTACCGAGATAAGTCCGCTATTCGCCCTGCTGGCGGAGTTTTTGAATGCTCTACAAGCGGTCGAGGATTCAGTTAGATCGGAATAATATACAAACTGACACAGCGGTGGCAGTTGGGACTAAAATCGGGCTGATCATTTTATATAAAAAATGACTTTTCTGATTTATTAGTAATTCATGAATTCTTGGTTTAGCGAACACTCTCTGCCGGTCAGGCTTGTACTTGCCGATGTAATTCGAATCGCAGAGCGCGATAAAGCTAGCCGGATTGCGTGCGAAACTCCCTGTGAGCTCGGCCTGGTCTTCAGTACTGCTGCTGACGCGTATAATACGGTTACGCGACTAGAGCGGGCAGCCCTATCCGAGTACCGCTGCCAGCAGGTTTCCAGCTCCCAGGAAAGCGACCGTACCTCTATTATATTCGCCCTCGACCGCATTAATGTGCGAGTAAATATCGATTTATTTAAATAATGAAATACAGAAGTTACACTCCAATGAATACTGTTCCGTTTACCAGTACCCAGGAATTGATCAAGGCGATCGCCGAGTATGATGCCGGCGCGGTCGTGGAAAAGTACGGGGAAATCGAAGATTGGGACGTGTCCCGAGTCGACTATTTTACCGGACTCTTCAGATCTCAGACGGGCGATGTTCTATTGCGGAATCTGAGCAAGTGGAATGTCTCGCAAGTTCTTAGATTCGATTACTTATGCAAAGATGCCGCTCACACGCCCACGGGCATTGGTAACTGGGAAGTGGATTCGGTCATTAGCATGGAGAGCGCGTTTGAGGGCACTCGAATTCTTGCGGATTTGAGCAAGTGGAACACGGTCTCTGTAGTCAATATGGAAAATATGTTTCGCAACAGTACTTGGGCCAGTGAGGATTTATCAAAGTGCATATCGGGATGGAATGTATCCAATGTTATCACAATGGAGTGCATGTTTTATCGCTCGGCCCTCTTTAATGCGGATTTATCGAAGTGGGACGTCTCGAGTGTAATTTCGCTCACGAGCGCTTTCGCGCATGCTGCCGATTTTACGAGGGACATTTCAATGCTGGATATGGGACGCGTGAGGCATTTTGCCAGCATGTTTTACAAAAGCGGGATATCGGTATTCTCGAATAATGGCTCTATGCCTCTCAGCTGCTGGCAGCCTCCTCGCCCAATGCTTACCTATTGGAGCACGGACGTTCACTTAAACGAAATAGTTTAGAGCGCGAGGGGATCGTGTATAAATGCGCATTACTCTTGACCTCTTTATTTTAGCGCACATTGCACTTTGCGCCGGGTGGATCGTGTTCATTATTTGTTCGACCGATACATCCTTAGATTCCGCGGAAAACCGAGTTAAATTCATCTATCTTTAAGGCCCCGGGCGACAGAATTGAAAGTAGCCATTAATAAGAAATAAAATGTATTTAGGACTACTAGCGTCGCCCTATTTCACGCAGGCCGATATTCATCTTCTGCGATGCATAGAAGATAAAATACTCATGCGGGAATCTAACGACCGGCGGCTTGAAAACGAGGTATTTCTCGGCAATCTTAGAGCATTTCTAGTGCACTCTACCGGTTTACTCGTCTTTAATCGTATGTCCGGATTTTACTTGCTTAAGTGCGCGGGGTTCGTCGCTTATACACTTAATCGGCGAAGCCCCTCTTCCAAATTCGTTACGCTGATTGAGCAAGTGCAGACTATTACCAAACTGACCATAGACCCGAATATGTACGGCCATCAAAGGGCCGCGCGGAATATTACAGTGTACATCGGGATTCACCTTTTAAGGAGTATACTGCGCCCATCGTACGCGCAGCTTCTCACCCAGGCATACAAGGATATCGTGAACAAGTGCATCCCGGGCGAGGCCCTTGAAACGGATATACACAGGCGCATGAATGCGGATTTGGACGACGAGCTAAAGCTGTCTGAATTTCTAGCAGATATGGCCGAGTGTATTTCCCAGCAGATTAGTGAGCGTGCATATTCGGCGGTCGATGCCGACATTATAGACTTTGAATCCTCGGGCATTACATCGATGGCGCCGTCGACGCGCATAGAAATAACATCCAATGACTGGGCAATGGCGGCTGCGCTCCTTGCAAACTAAGGTAACAAGACTGCATTTATGTAAGCATAACCCGGCGGATAAAATTGACAGCGTGCATTTGAATAAATAACACCCATGCTATCTGCGGAAGTATTCGACAGTCTAGACTCGCTGATATCCAGGCTCAATGAGATTTCCAGGCTTAATACGACCTGCTGGGACGTCTCGATGTGGGATGTATCGGCTATTACCGACATGTCCTTTCTGTTTATGAACTACAGCGGGCCGGCGCTTATAGGGCTGTCGGACTGGAACGTCTCCCAGGTAGAATCGATGCAGGGGATGTTCAGTGGTGCGAAAGGAATGATCCATGACCTCTCCAAGTGGGAGGTCTTTAATGTCACGTCGATGGATTACATGTTCCAGGGGTCTACGTCGCTGGCGCTGGAGATTGGCGCCTGGGATGTCTCGAATGTGCAGTCGATGAATTACATGTTTTCCAGTTGTATCGACATAGACGTCGATATTTCCAAGTGGCGAACCCCCCGTCTCAAGAGCATGCACGCTATGTTTAGAGAGTGTGACGTATTAGGCGTCGGGGGAGTCTCCGGATGGGATGTCTCCGCCGTTACGGATATGTCCGATACATTCAATAAGGCCAAGAACTGTGGACTGCTTGAACAATGGGACGTATCGGCAGTCAAGGACATGTCGGGGATGTTCGAGGGCTCGAGTAATACCGGCTGCGGGGACATTGGCCGCTGGAAGGTGTCATCCGTGTGGAACATGCGAAATATGTTCAAAAAGTGCTCCATGGGTAAAAATGGGTTCGATGACATATCCGACTGGGATGTCTCGGCCGTGTCAGACTTCTCGTCGATGTTCAGAGATTATCATGCCCCACTTAAAAGCATTAATAGATGGGATCTATCGGGTGCATACTCGACCGACATGGGGCATATCGAAGCCGGCAGCAAAGAAGCTGTTTCCGAAATAGAGAGACTATTTAAAGATATGGAGCTGACTTGCGAAATCCCCCTTAACTCCTACACCGTCCCCCTTGATTCGCATAAGCGTCGGCGACTCGCCTGATGCATTTTAGTTTAGATTCGAGCAGCAATGCTCGATAACAGATAGTAATTCTTAAATGTGGTATCGCAGATTTAAGAATTACGTCGGTAGTTACTTTAGCATGTTTATGTATTCTTCTTAATTCGCAGTATCATGTGCGTAGTGCATTCCTGTTTCGTTGATTCCCAGGAGCTGAAGCTTGCCATTCGGGATTACTCCGGGACTCCGGGCAATGCAATTCTCCAAAAGTACGGGCGAATCGAGGACTGGAATGTTTCTCGCGTTACCTGCATGGACCATCTGTTTACAGATGGCTATGGCCTGGCTAGGGAAATTTCAGACTGTGACGCTTCAGACTGTGACGCTTCAGACTGTGACGCTTCGGACTGTGACAATTCAGACTGGGATATTTCAGGATGGGATGTGTCGAGGGTTACGTCCATGCGTAAGATGTTCGAAAACGCATCGGAGTTTAATTGTGATATTTCTGGGTGGAATGTCAGTCGAGTCACTGATATGGATTCGATGTTTCACGGGGCGAGGGCGTTCAATTGCGACATTTCGGGGTGGAACGTCGCTCGTGTCACAAACATAAATTCCATGTTCCGAGGTGCTATCGCCTTTAGCTCAGATCTTGGAGCCTGGGATGTCTCGTCTATTATTACGATGGCCGGGGCATTCGCGGGAGCCAAACAGTTCAACTCAAATCTCAATGGCTGGAAGGTGTCATCCGTTATCAATATGCGCGGAGCATTCGACGGCGCAAAGGCCTTTGATTCGGATTTAGATACCTGGGATGTCAGTCGAGTCACTCATATGAACTCCTTGTTCAGTAACGCGGAGTCGTTCAATGGTGACATTTCGGGATGGGATGTTTCGAATGTCATTAATATGGAGAAGATGTTTTATCGGGCAACTAGGTTCAATGGTGACATTTCGGGATGGGATGTTTCGAATGTCACTAATATGCGCGGGATGCTGGCCCATACTTTTAACTTTAACTGCGAATTGGGTCCATGGACTGTTTCCAGAGTGAACGATTTCTCCCGCATGTTTGACTCGGCAATATCATTTAATGGAGATATTAGTACTTGGGACGTATCATCGGCGGTCAATCTCGACGGAATGTTCAGCGGGGCGAAAGTGTTCAATTCGGATATAAGTTCCTGGAAGGTTTCCCGCGTTATATCTATGCGGGGAACATTTGCCAGTGCTAGGAGCTTTTCTGCGGGGCTGTCTTCCTGGGATGTATCTCGCGTTACTACGATGGACTTTATGTTTGACGGTGCCTATAAGTTCAACGGGCACTTAGAGAACTGGACAGTGTCAAACGTAATATCTATGCACGCGATGTTCAGCGGGGCGCTATCATTTAACTGCAACATTTCTAGATGGGATGTTTCGCGCGTAACATCTATGCATTCGATGTTCCGGGGGGCATGCGTATTCAATTCGGATCTAAGTGCCTGGAAGGTTTCCCGTGTTATCTACATGGCCAATACATTTGCCCAGGCACGGGCGTTTAACTCGGATATTTCGAGATGGGATGTTTCTAATGTTAGTAACATGTCGGGGCTATTTGCCGGGGCGACATCGTTCGAGGGAAACATTTCCCAATGGGATGTTTCGCAAGTGCAAGTCATGGACTACATATTCTTCAACGCCCCGCAGATCGATCACGATGTCATTAAATCCTGGGATACTTCTAGCCTCGCAGACCTCTCGGCATATTCGAGGCTCAGCCGCGTCTACTGGGATTTTGAAATTAATGATTCGGCGAGTGGATAATCAACGAGCATGAATACGTATTCGACATTCAAGAGCTTCCATGAGCTGAACAACGCCGTTCGTGAATATTTACAGGATCCCCGGCGAATTACGCTCAAATACGGACATATTTCGGATTGGGATGTCTCGAGGGTAACAAATATGCGCGCCCTGTTCGCGCACCATAGACTCTTCAATGAAGACATCTCTCGATGGGACGTCTCCAACGTGACTGATATGACGAACATGTTTAGGCACTGTGCATGCTTTAATCAGGACATTACCAAGTGGGACATGTCCAAGGTCACCTTTATACAGGGGATGCTCTTTGGATGTTCTGCGTTCAAGTATAGCATCAGGTACTGGGGGGCGGAGTACATTCGGGCCGCACGGTGGAGCGGGAATAAGTACATGCGTTTTAAAGCAGACTCGCCTGGGCGACCCCCCTGCTCAGGGCCATTGGGCCGAATATCATGCCGTCCCCCTGGAACCCCGCATACCGGGAAGCTCAGGCCCGGCCTCGAGCATACTGCAATTAAGTACGACGGAATGGAGTGCCTAGCCAGCATGCACGCGTACTGACACCTCGAGCATTTAGTTTACTTTATCATAAGTATGATGAATTCCAATCGCCGATTATACTAGTCCATGATCCCATGACATTAATTCACCCGTGCTTGGAAAAAATGACCGTATACGGCCATAGTAAAGTGGTACATATGCAGCGCTCATCGGTGCACCGGTCTCCCGTATCGATAAGGGCGGATGTATATGGTAAATTCAAGCTCCCGGCCATTCTGGGCAACCGGGGCGCGGGCCGTCGTAAACGGCTATTGCCGCAATCGCTCAGGGAAACAGAAACATTACTGAGCGATCTTCAGATTTCGCGACCCGCCCGGTTCACGAGCAGAACGGAACTTCTTACGGCCCTGTCGACTTATAAAAGCCCCGAGACGCTTGCCAAGTACGGGCATGTTTCGAACTGGGATGTTTCCGGGGTAACCGATATGAGTCGCCTCTTTGATCACGGAACGCTCGACGAAGACATCTCGAAATGGGACGTATCAAATGTAACAATCATGCGCGGTATGTTCGCCAGTAGCGTATGCATTCCCCGGGGCATATCCGAGTGGAACGTTTCCAGAGTAACTGACATGTCGATGATGTTTTACCGCGCGCGTAATATTCCTATGGGGATTTCGCGGTGGGTGGTTTCTAGCGCGACTCAGATGGAGCAGATGTTCGCCCGCTGCCCGGAGTTCAACGCGGACATCTCGGAATGGGACGTGTCCTCCGTGACTAATATGCGCGGCATGTTCAACTGTGCTCTGGCATTTAATGCGGACATATCGGAATGGGACGTGTCCTCCGTGACTACTATGGAGTACATGTTCAATTACGCGCGCTCCTTCAATGCGGACATATCTAAGTGGGACGTATCCTCGGTGCTCAATATGAGTGGGATGTTAAGCGATGCCCGGGCATTCAGTGCGAATATATCTGCCTGGCGACTAGAAAATTCCGCAAACATTGCCGGGATACTAAAGAGAGATCTGCGCGGGAAGTTCAAAGCCACGATACGGCCCAATTTAATATAATCGATGCCCTCGATTTCGCAGCTGAGTATAAGGAAGAATGGATACCTGTTTATTCGCCGAGTTCACGGTACATACTTGCGGGCCTTCGCGCCTGTAATAAATGATAATATATTTATTATACTAAACGACGAATGGCGACTCTACAATCTTCTACCGAGCTAACGACCGCGTATCCTACCGATGATCCTCTTGTATCGTGCAGAGGTAAGGAGCGAAACTTAAATCGGGAACGTTCTAGTATTCCAACGTACGAGGAGTACCTGTCCATTATTCTCGGTCGCCGGGAAAATACTAAAGACTGTAGACCGGTGTACATTTAGACTTGATTGCTTAACTGCTCTTTATTTAAACGGACTTTATGCCCGCCGAAGTGTAGCCACTGCGTATTTAACAAGGGCATCGGTAAAGTAGGAAGAAGCGTACCTTAAAAAAAAAAATGATATTATAATGATCATAATAAAACTGTCGAATGAGTACTCTACATTCCGCTACCAACCCACGCCTTTTTGCATCAGCAGAGCGAACCGAGGCGCAAATGAAAGCGTGTCCCGCATCTCCTGATATCCTTAATACCATTAGGACATGTGTGCGTGACACGATCCGCAGGAGTACTCCTGCCAGGGATGCTGTTCTGAGGATATTAGCAGAGTGCACCTTTGCCATCGTATCTGAGGAACAGGACATGCGCGTCTTCGATAGGCACCTAATACGGGAACTCGGCAGGATATCCTCGCGCTCGCGTCTAGAGGATACTATGGATGCTATCCGGGCAGTTGAGGCGGGGATCAAGGAGGCTCTCCGCGATTGCCTGCATCCTAACCTATACCTGCAAGTCGCCAATTCCTCGGGCATGCAAACCAAGTATCCAGCCGATGATGACAGCAGAGATGATGACAGCGTCGATC
>JAYJMJ010266640.1:0-13539 GCA_036873875.1 Laminaria ephemera | reverse complement strand
ACTCCGAGAGCGACGGGGAGGAGGTCTCGGGGGGCTTCGGGGGCGGTGGGGGCGGCGGCTCCTTTTGGGGGGAGGAGACGGCCGTGGCGCCCGCTAAGCTCACCCCCGCCCAGATCGCCGCGGAGAAGGCCAAGGCCTCCATTGCGTCCCTGACGGCCAATGCGGCCGCCCTGGGGGATGCGGGCGGCAGCGGAGGCGGCAAGGGCAGGAAGAAGGGGCTCCCCAGAAAAGTGGTGGATCCCCTCCTCAAGGACCCCAGCGCGGGGGTCTGGAGTGTGCAGCGGCCCCCGGCCCCGCACGTCCCCCTGGAGTCCTCAGTGGCGGACCTGGACCTCCTCTTCAGCAAGGTGGGCTCCTCGGGGGTGCTGGCGCTCTTCTCCGCGGTCCTTCACGACCGCCGGGTGCTGGTGACCTCCAGGGACCTCCACGTGGTCTCCGCGTGCGTGGACGCCCTCACCTCCCTCCTCTACCCCCTCCGCTGGCACGGGGTCCTCATCCCCGTCCTCATCCGCAAGATGGTCTACATGGTCTCCGCACCCATGCCCTACATCATGGGGGTCCACTCGGACCTCATGGAGGTGGTCCGGGCGGAGTCTGGGGGGCTGGAGGGGGTGTTTGTGGTGCGTTGAATCTCCCTACGGATTCTTGTTTTCGCTCCAGCCATGCCAGACCCCACCAGGACCCGCGCTCCACGGTCTCGTCTCCCACCTTTCTTCCTCCTCTCCCGCAGGCGTACCTCGACAAGGGCCGCGTGGAGTCCCCGTCCTCTCTGATGGAGCAGTCCCGGCTGCCCGCCCGGCACGCCAGCCTCCTGGAGCACGACCTCCGCGACATCCTGTCGGCGAGTCCGCCGCCCCTCCAGATCCTGCCGTCCGTGTTCCTCTCCTTCATGGTGGATGTCCTCAAGCCCTATCGGAGGCACATGGAGGGCGGCTCGGGGGCCGGGGGGGGGATCCCCCACCCCCCGTGGGGCCGGGGCCGCGTCCCCACACCGCCGAAGGAAGGTGCGGAGCTCTGCAGTATGGCCCGGGTGCTCCCGCCCCCCCCCCCAGGACATGCTCATAAGCGCAAGAGAAGTGTACCTCCCTGACTTATACACCTTTCAGGCGCTGTCTGTTCATGGCCAGGCATATAGTGTCTCTGTGCGGACAGGGAGTTGTCGATGAGCTTGGGAAGGCCCAGGTCAGGGTTTCGTTGACTGAAGCACTCCTCGATAGGCAACTTTATCGTGCAACGAACAGATGAACAGGTAGGAGGGTAGGATACACTCGACACATGCTACGATAGAGGTGCACCAGTTTTTTTTTCTGAGGCTCCTCATTTGAGGAGCTCTGAACCTCACCCGCGAAAAACTGATTTTGAGTAAACTGAAAGGGCAACCACCCGATGAACAAACCCGTGGCCTACGCATACCAAACAATCAGATTGAAAAACAAGAACGACATTCCGACGATTTTGGGTTCAGGAGCACCGTCATTGTCGTTCACAAACAAAAGAGCCCAAAAAAAAAGCGCTACCTCTGTCGTAGCACGCGCCCTCGTACAAATTAAACTATGTGCGTCTCTAATATCGACAGATGTGTCGCGATCTGATCTACGTCACTCCGACTTTGTTTTTTTTTTCCGGGGCACCGCTAGAAGGAATTGTCGACACACTGGAGGAGGTCCGGGTCAGGTTTCCTTGACTCAAAGAAGACCTCGGACGCATGCTACGGCGAGCGTCACACGTCGGCTTCTGATGGCTCTCGCTTGAGGAGTTCTATTCCTCGCCCCCAAAAAACTGACTTGGAGAAAGATGGTGTGTTTAACCCGATGCGCAGTCCCATGGCCTACGTGTATACCGGGAAATGTTTGAAAGCACAAAATGTGATTGGAAAGAATATGGGCAGATCCTCGGTTGGAGACACTCGCCAGTCCGAAATATTTTGAAGAATACATGCAACAACTAGCACAGCACGAGTCCTCGATAGGACCCATGCTACGGCAGAGGTTAGCCTGCGGTGAATGCTTCTGAGGTTCTTCACTGGAGGACCTCCGTACGTCACCATTAATGGGCTTTGAGAAACGGCATGACCTCGGTCCGACGAACAATCCCATGATCTAGGTGCCCAACAAAAAATATTTCGTGGAAACCCAGACTAGACTCCGAACACACTGGATGATTTGTCAGTTGGGCAGTCCGTTACTAGAGAAAACGTGCGGCGTAAAAAGAGGTACCTCTGCCGTAGCAGGCGATATTGGCGTCGTGTTCGCGCATCCTGCAGACAATTGGGCAACGGAGTAGGATAAGTTAGCAAGCTACATACCGTGTGTATCCCAAACTTCGACAGCCTTCATGTGTAGTCCTCCTCGTTGCGGGTTGTCTATAGTGATTGTGCGCAGACGGAGTTGCCGACGCGCTGCAGTAGGTTTGGGTCGGGGATTTCTTGGCTGAGGAAGACTTCGATAGGCTGCCAAATCCCCACGAAGGAGCAGTGGAATACTCTATGCGAAGGTCATACTCAGAGGTATTGTGGTCGCCCCGGTGGTATAGTGATTAACCTCGAATACAACTAAGGTTAGTGATTTCTGTATGGATATTGATATTTTCTAGAGACACCGACTGTCGAGAGCGCTTCATGACGTGGGTAAGCACAATTCGACGCGAGTAGAAGAGCACAGAAAGTGCTGTATTCTTCTTGCGATCAAAATTGAGGTGAGTACCGTATTGGAGAGGGGGGAGAAACGCCTTTTTAGGGGCCCCGGATCTGGGTTACGGCTAGAGACGGAGAAATAGAAAGGAAGAAAGCGACGAAAATCGATGAGATGAGAGCAAAAAACAAAAACAAAAACAAAAACAAGGTACCATGTTTGACGCGTTCTGCGGTAGGGGTTGACTTTTTATCCCAAACTATTTCCGACTGGCCGGGCTCCTCAAGTTTGAGGTACGATATCCAACCAACATCGTCGGAATCCCAGAAAAACAAAGCTTCAATACCTAGGCAATGGGATACTTCATCGGGATTTAGCGTGCAATTATTCTCAACGATTGCACGCTAAATCCCGATGAATCAGCTTTTCGTTGAGATATAGAGATCTTCAAATGAGGACCATCCGTCGCGAGTCCATAACATCCACAGCGGTCGGATGTTACGTCCCGCGTCACGGGTCGAAGCACGTATCTGTCCACAGAAGGAGCAACAGGTGCACCGGATAAGGTCCGGGTCGGAGTTCGCTTAACTCAAGAGGACCTTTATCAGCAGAGTTTTCGTCCCACCAGGATATGACTGGGCGGGAGGGGTATCGCACATTCGTTAAATATTGACATGTACATCTCTACATTCTACATATTTGATATGTCGTTTTCCTCAAACCAGCTTGTATAGCGTCCTCACGCATGGTACGATAGAGTTTGCACGGAAATTTTTCTGAGGCTGCTCACTTGAGAAGCTCTACACCTCACCAAAAATACGGCCTTTAGATGACTACTTCGCCCAACCTCGGCGACCAATCGCGTGGCCTAGGTAGCGTCAAACATATACGATACCCGAACGAGATTTTGGCGGTTCTTCAGTTGCGGGGCGCCGCCAGTGGTACGCGCTTTGCTTTAGCCGAAACCTGCTACCCCTCTGGTATCACGCGCCGTCTTTGTGCGCAGAAGGAGTGTTCGATACGCTATAGAAGGCCCGTGTCGGAGTTTTCTCGACTAAATGGTATCTCTATAGGCAGCTAATCCGCGCAACCACAAGTTGAATAGGCAAGGGCGGGCAACTTTGTTCGGAAACGGGGACCTAAACAGTGACGTACTGCTCTGAATCATTCTCAGCCACCGGGGGACAAAGCAGGACTCTGTAACACCCATCCTTTTATACCCAACGCACCCTTTCGGTTGGATCTATGAAGAGGGCGCAATAGCCCAGCAGGTGTTTGTTCCCCTTGTTTCTCAAAAAAATAATGATGTATTTCATATTATTAGACTCGCAACCTAAGTAGCGTACCAGTCACAGCTATCTCGGGATGCAGCAGTGCCAATGCCCTGCAAATACAATTCCTGCTGGTTCAGTTGACGGTTCTCACAACGCCTGCTACGATAGTGGCGGCACATTTGGAAAGGAAGAAACGTTCCGCATGACGGGGCTCTTTAACCCAATATTGTCGGAATGACATTAATGGTTTCATCCGTATATTCGTTGCACACCTAGGCCCTGGGGTTGTTCGTTTTGTAGCTCTTTGATCTTATCAACGTTTTGTTTTGGTATTTGGGACCAAAGTTATGTGAGGGAGGGTGCCCCCATTTTCACTATCGCGTTTGGGCCAATCCCTCCAGTGACTCTGCACAACGCTCAAAATACCAAGTAGGCCATTTTTCCTTTGGCGCCGCGTCGCTAACCATCCCCATGGCAGTTTCGTATCGCAAAAAACACACCAGCACGGCAGCTCATTGGACCGCTAAGGAACGGAGGGTTCACACGCACGAGTTACCCCTACCCGCAAAAAAAAGAGGAAACAAAAGGGACCGCCCAACCGTAGGCTTGGTCGTCGGTGAGGTAGAGAGCTCCTGAAGTGAAAAGCGACACATAGAACGACAGGGGTCCACCAAGTGTTTTCTGAGGCTCCTCACCAGAGGAGATCCGTACTTCACCCACGAACCGAGTTTGAGTAAACCACAAGTGCAACCCGATGAACGAACCCTATGGCCAAGGTATACCAAAAAATCAATATCGCCAAACAACAATGACCTCTCGACAAAATTTGGGTTAAGGAGCCCCGTCGTTCAGAAACAAAAAAACGCCTATAATTGGCATCTCTATCGTAGCATGCGTCAAGCCTACTAGTAAAATAGCAGGTGCCTATCAACCGTAGGACGCATGCTACGGTATCGGTTCACCGCCAATTTTCTGAGGCTCTTCACTGAAGGAGCTCCATCTTCCTCCCCGAACCTGACTTGGGGGAAAAAGAAAAAAGTATTACCAGATGAACAATCAGATAACCCGGGTAGACATTAAAAAGTATTCGCAAAAAAATGAAGAAAGAGATTCCGACGATTTTGGGTTAAGGAGAGCCCCGTCATTCAGAAACAAAAACGCCCGAAATGTGATACCTCTATCGTAGCTCGTGTCGTCGCACTTGTCTCACCTTTGTTACTGGCTCGATGAAGAATGTGTAGTAGCTCAGCAGGTGTTCCCTCGGCTCTCGGAAGATGGTGATGTAGTTGATGTTCTCAGGGTCGCGGAGGATCTGCTTATACAGGCCCTTCGCCTCGTCCCACGTGCCCACCAGCGGTCCGTCAGTGCCGATGTGGTAGTGCATTATGTCCACATACTTTTTGCTCTGCTGTGTCTGCAAATGGAATTAATGTGACGCCACATGTGAGTTAGATACGGGGGCCACAAAGCGTGGGATCAAGGAGGGGGAGGGGTGAATGTTAAAGAAGCCACACTGGTGGATAGTCTGATTGTGTAGACCTTTCGCCTCGTCCCTCGTCCCCACTAGAGGGCCGTCATCGCCTATGTGGTAGTACGTTATGTCCACAAATCTATTGGTCTGCGGTGAACGCCTACTACGGCAGAGGTAGCGCTTTTTGGGCCAGATATTTTCTGAGTGACTGACCGCCAAGCTGACAAACTTTCCAGTGTATTCGGAATCTCGTCTGGGCTTCCAGAATATATTTTTTGTTGGACGCCCAGATCGTGGGACTGATCATCGGATTAAGGTTTCCATCTACCGTAGCGTGAGTCTGTGTTTGCATGCCGTGAACAAAGAAAAGGGTGTACATCCAATACGAGGGAGGGTGGAGGGAGTGGAGGTTATGTGCGGCCTAAAACAAGAAATAACTGAGCGAGCTTCTGGGATAATTATCTATTTAATACTGGCAATCCCCTGTAACTGCGACGTTTTACAATATTTGCTATCACGACTTCAGCCTGGATCTCTTGTGGCTACATGCAATGCGTGAGAACAAGACACCAAAGACGGAATCCATCACGAGGGCACAAGACGGGGGTTGGTAGGGTAGACGACAGGAGAGCTAAACCGCAGTACACGCGTGACACAGAAGAGATAGCACGTTTGGCCGAAATGGTTTCTGAACGACGAGGCTCCTTACCCCAACATCTTCGGAATTGCATTCAATTTTTGGAATATGTTTGGTTGCATATCTAGGCCATGGGATTGCTCGTCGGGTAGGACTTTTGCCTCCCAAAATCAGGTTTTGGGAGAGTTATAGAGCGCTTCGAGCGAGGAGCCCCAGACAAAACAAATGGTGCAACACTACCGTAGCATGCGTCCGTAGCGACGGGGTATTTTCGATCCACAATCAGCGATCGACGGGGTTGCTCGGTTCATATTGCACATTTTACGGTACCTAGAGGAGCACAACTTTGTTTCTGAGGGTCCGCGCATGAGGAGCTCTACGCCCCACCGAAAGAGTGATTTTGAGCAAACTAAAAGTGCGTCCCGACGCATAATCCCATTCACTTGGTGTGCAAAAATTTCCTATTTCAAAAAGCAACGATGCCATTTGCACGGTTTTGGGTTAAGCATCCCTGTTATTCGGAAAATATGTTAGACGTGAAGTGCTACCTCTATCGTAGCACGCGCCACAACTACAGTAACTACTGCATCCAAGCTATTTTGGACCCCAAATGGCGCGACACAACGTTTAGCGTGATGTTGCTAGCCCGCGGGACAAACTATTGTTCGTCGGGTTAATAGTAAACGTTTATCAAAATCGCGGATTAAATGGTGGTGTAAAAGTGCTGCTGCTATAAATACGTGCCTGAGTGAAGATGTAACAGAGGCTCTCTAATGATCTTAGATGTATTACCCAACACGTTGAACAACGAAAGATTATCATCGTACCTCACGACGCGTGCTAGCAAAAGAGGTAGTACGTTTTGGCTGAAACGATGTCTGAACGACGGGAATCCTTAACCCAAAACTCGTCGGAATTTCGACGCTTTTTGTTTGCCGTACTATTCGTTGTATACCTATAGTAGGACTTGGGATTGGTCATCAGGTAGCACTTTAAATGTTTTTCGTCGAATAGTTGTTTGGGAGAGGTATAGAGCTCCTCAGTCGAGGAACCTCAGTAAAAAAAGGGTTCACCTCTACCGTAGCGTGCTCCTCATCTCATACCCGCAGATGGCGATTGGCGCGAGCAAGGTTTCAGTTTCGACACTGACGAACACGTCTACTGTAGGCTGGGGGGTTTAGTATATAACATCAGTTTCTCTGCAGGATTTAGGCCACTCGGTCGAGTTGCCCCCGATCTTCAATATTTATGGTCGCCAGGACACGTGCTACATATCATAGATGCAGCACATTTTGGCTTGAACGTTTTTCTGAACGACGGGGGTCCATAACCGAACCTCGCCGGAATATAATTATGTTTTTGAAGTACGTTTCGTTGTATACCTAGGACATGGGATTGTTCATTGAGGAGTAGTTTTTATTTTCTCCAGATAAGTTTTTGGGGTGAGCTACAGAGCTCCTTCAGTGAGGAGCCTCCTAAAATATAATGGTGTATCTCTATTTGTAGCGTGCGTCACGGTCCGTAACAACAACTCCATGGCAGATGACGGTGTACATAACAAAACCGACAGTAAAAAGAACGCCTAGGACCGCAACACAAAAGCGTAGGCAGACGCGTGGTACGATAGAGGTATCACTTTCTGTCGTTTTTGTTTCAGAATGACGGGGCTCCTTAACACAAAATTCGTCGATATGTCATTCTTGTTTCGCTATACGATTGTTTTTGTATACCGAGGCCATGGGCTTGTTCATCGGGTTGCACTTGCAGTTTACTCAAAATCGGTTCGTGGGTGAAGTTCAGACCTCCTCAGGTGAGGAGCCTCAGAAAAAAACTGGTGCACCTCTATCGTAGCACGTGTCGGGTTTTCACTCGAGCTGCTCGGCGCCGCTGCAAACCGCGACCTTAAACGTGACCCCCCTACGGTCGCCTCGGTGTGAGATACAGTTACAATCATTTTACAGCCCCCGCCCCTCAGGAAGCCCTAATCCCGATACGCTGGGTCCTTGGTACGATAAGGGCACGAGGCACGTTTTGCCCCAGGCATTTCGGACGAATGCTGCGGTAGGGGTTAATCATTACTTTTTATTGGGCTCCTCACTTAAGGAGCTGTGCCCTTCTCCGCAGAACTGATACGGGTGGAAACAAAGTACTGCCCGATGAACAATCAAACGAACTCGATATAGAATGAGAACCGCTGCGAAACAAGATTGAAATTTCAAAGATTTTGGGATTTAGAAGCCACACAATTCAGGAAACGTCCCAGGCAAAATGTGCTACCTCTATCGTAGAACGTGCCTTGTGAGACGGGCCTTTTCCACTGAGGTACCGAGCCCTAGCGTTGCAAAGACGTTTGTGCTATACCTCGTACCAGGTATGACTGTTTTCAGTATATGCTCAGGCCATGGGTTTGCTCACGGTGAACACTTATTCTCACAAGGTGAGAAGTCTGTACTGTCCGCAAGCTCGGAAACGACGATGGAAATGCCACTTGACGACACAAGCATCGTGCATTTCAACATCAAATTAAGCGTTGTCGTCGATTCTAGACGCATCCTACGACAGAGGTACACCGTTTCTTTTCTGAGGCGCCTCACTTGAGGAGCGCTGTAGCTCTCCCAAAAACAGATTCCTGGAAAGAAACAGTAATCCCCGATGAACAATCCCATGTCCTAGGTAAAAAGCGATAAAAATATTGCAAAAACTGAACGATATTCAGGGGAGTTAAAGTTGAGGAGCCCCGTCATTCAGAAACCATTGAAGCCAAAACGTGCTACCTCTATCGTAGCGCGAGTCTCCGGAGCAATGTCTTCGGACCAGTGATAAGGTCGGGGTAGCTCCAAACAATTCAGAGGTTTGACGCGTTCTACGATAGAGGTAGAAGTTCTTGCCGTTTTGTTTCAGAATGACGTAGCTACTTATTACCCCAAGTATCGTCGAGATGTCATTTTTGTTTTGCGATATGATATTTTCTTGTATTCTTATCTTAGGCAATGGGTTTTTTCATCTGGTTGCGCTTGCAATTTACACAAAATCGGTTCGTGGGTGAAGTACAGATCTCCTCAAGTGAGGAGCCCCAGAAAAAACCCTGGTGCACCTCTATCGTAGCGCGTGTCGTTTTTTCACTCGAGAACCTCTATACCGTACCCAACCTCCAAATTTCGAGACGCACGAAAGCCATCTGCGACAAGCATTCTCGGGCTAGGTATCTGAACGCTTGCCAATATAAGAGGTGCCACGTTTTTGGCAGAAACGATTTCTTGAGCGACCGGTCTCCTCAACCCAAACTTGTCGGAATTCCATTCCCTTTATTTTGCCCTCGTTTTCGTTGTATTCTTAGGCAACGGGATGGTTCATCGGGTAGTAGCTCTTTCATTTTTCCTCTTAAAAATAGTTTTAGGGAAGAGGTATATTGAGCTCCACAGGTGAGGAGCCTCCGAAATCAAAACACCTCTACCGTGGCATGCTTCATCTCTACGAATGTCTAACGAATGCTACATGTAAGTGTACATGAGATCGAAAGCATCTGGGCATCACTCCTCGTGTGAGCAGCCTCTGGACGATAGCTAAGATAGAGAAAGCACTTTTGGCGATTATGGACGCGTGATACGACAGAGGTACCACTTTTCGGCTTTTTTTTTGTTTCTGAACAAAGGGGCTCCTTAACCCAAACTCGTCGGAATGTTCTTTTTTTTTTTCTATCTGAGTTTTTTGCACACGTAGGCCATGGGTTTGTTCATCGGGTTTGAACTTTCTCTTGTTCATCAAATCAGTTTGTGGGTGAGTTTCAGAGCTCCTTCAAGTGAAGAGCCTCAGAGAAAAACTGTTGCACCTCTATCGTAGCATGTGTCTATGTTTGTGCATGACGGGCTCCTTAACCGAAAAATATTCAGCATATCATTCTTGATTTGCAATATCAGATTTTAGTCTATACCTAGGCCACGGGTGTAATCATCGGGTTGCACCTTCCGTTTACACAAATATATGTTTTGGACAAAAATCGGCTGCTCAATTGAGGAGCCTCAGGAAAAACCTGGTGCGACGCTATCGTAGCAAATGTCCTCGACAGAACTGTATCACTTTTTGTTCATCTATGCAGCCCCCGTGGGAGGATGGGATTTCCGATCGAAACGAAGCTCACCTTTCGAGCTGCATCCGCGATCGGAATCGTCGAATGCGACCCCAAGAACTGCGCCACCTGACCAATCAATGCCATTCGATGAGGGAGACGGTCATCAAAGGATGGTTAGTAGAGCTGTGAGTCGGCACGGCTTACGTCACCAAGAAGTTGTTAGTCGGACTAATAGTTTGTGGTTTGTCGAAGGTGCCGACTTCTCCGACGTATTTGGTAAATATTCTTGAAGGAAGGATTGATCAATGTGGGATGCATTTGTTCCTTTTTGATCGCCCTCCCCCTGGGCTGGGGGAAGGGGGGGGGGTGTACTCATTTCATGCATAGCCGTACTCATGTGACCATAGACCCTCGCATCCCTAGAATGCCGGGACGGAGCACGTCGGGTTTTCACCGTCAAGGCAAACATCGCGTGCACCAAGCGCGAAACGCCGTGAGATGTTCGGCGAGTCGCATAAAGGGTGAGCTGCATCCTACTAAGAACCAGCTCCGCACCACGTGCGTACGTTCTTCCATATGGATGACACCTTCGAATGAATTAATTTGTTATCTGATGTGGCCACTCCCAGACACAGCGATTGGGATACTATGTAACTGCCTCGTGGGTGCCTTACCATATGCACACTACGTGATATCAACCGCCTTGCGCGGAGTTAACGTTCTCCACTCCGCACAACATGATCTATCTCGACCACCATCTCGGTTACCGCCAAAACATAAAAACAAGAAAATATAGACTGACACCTGGTGGTCTAGCTCACGTAGTGAGATGCGTGTTTTACAGCGTCGTTGCCAAGCGACGCCAACTCCACGGGGGGGGAAGTGTGAGGGAGGGAGGGGGTGTACTCATTTCATGCATAGCCGTAGACATATGACCATAGAACTTCGCATTCCTACAATGCCGGGACGGAGCACATCGGGTTTTCACCGACCAGGCAAACATCGCGTGCACCAAGCGCCAAACGCCGTGAGGTGTTCGGGGAGTCGCATGAAGGGTGAGCGGCATCCTAGTAAGAACCACTTCCGCACCGTGTGCGTACGTTATTGCATATGGATGGCAGCTGCGAATGAATTAATTTATTATCTGGTGTGGCCACTTCCAGAGACAGCAATGGGGATACTATGAAACTCCCTCGTGGGTGTTTTACCATAGCACACTACGTGGCATCATCCCCCTTGCGCGGAGTTAAGGTTCTCCACTCCGCACAACATGATCTAACTAGACCACCATCTCGGTTACCGCCAAAACATAAAAACGAGGAAAAAACAAACGGCAACATGGTGGTCTAGACGTAGTGAGAAGCGTGTTTTACAGCGTCGCTGTCAACCGACGCCAACCCCAGGGGGGCAGCGGGGGGGAAGAGGGTGTTTACCCCCCATCCCCCCGCGCCCCGGAAACGTCGATGGTGACGTGTTCTCTACACGAGAAACCTATGCGCAAAAATAGATATGAAACCCAAGAACGAAATAGGACGCGGTGAAGCGACGTTGCAGCCTCGTGCTTCCACTCATACAGCCATGTATTGTGACACCTACCTCTGGATTGGCTACTGCCCTGTCCCAAATGTCCCAAATGTGTTTAACAGACGGGACGAACGAGCCCACGACACTCGTTGTGGTCTGTGTGTGTCCCGGAGCAGAGTAATTGCCCCCCCGCACAAATACTGATTTGGGAAACAGGGAAAATAGTACGATAGTTACATCACAAGGCACTTCGTTATCCAGTATCAATACGCTTCTTTGTTTGTTTGTGTTCCTCTCTGTCTTTCGTTCTATTTCTTTCCATTCGTACCGTCTATATTACGCACATATTAGAAGTCACGTGCCCACACAAGGCGACTATCTATTTTCAGTCATATGCAGCAGGGGGCGCCCAGGTAACTCGTGTAGTTCGCCATATAAGAGGTGACAATAACTTGAACAGCACAACGGCTAGGTAGTATCATGATTTGTTGACTATTCTGCTGTACATGTCTGCTGCCACGAGGCAGTCTCGCTGAACACATCGTACAATATAGATTCTACCCTTCTAGCCGCACCAAGTGGCGCGAATCAAGAGTACTCTTGGCGCCGGAGGATTATTATTAGCAACTGCTCGAAAGGAGGAATTTTGGCATGTCCGTGTCGACTTTCTGAACGGTCGCTACAAGTCACGATCCATGCTCGAGCGTCTTCCGCGATTACTTCGGCAATCAATCACCGGCTACCCAATCGCACACCGCACGATTCGTACGTAAGGTCCTAGTATGCACGTAGTATATAGATAAATCGTCTCAGTATGTATCTAAGATATGATTGTAAAGACGGAAGGGTTCTCATTATTCAGGGTATAGTCCAGCCCAGACTATAGCTCCGCGCTCGCATATATTTAAACCTCGAAAATACTGCGTGAGTTTAGAACACAGTACTCGCAGTATTTAACCTCGAAAATACCACCAGGTAAGTACCAGGTTACAGCCCTGTGTTCGCAGTACCAAACCCCGATTTTTTTTATTTTTTTTTCTCACATTTTTACTTTCCAGCTTCTGGACAAGCCGTGGTCACAGGTGTCAGTCCCTTCTCCCTTCCGGTACGTGCCTTCGTTTGTATCGCGCAGAGGGTTCAGCATTCCCGACGCTCGTCGATTTTAATCGAATTTTGCTAACTCACGCTCTCGCGCTTTCCGCAAGTCAATTTTTATCACAAGAGAAAGTCCCTACGAGTACGTACGAGTATGGACTCGGGGGGGCTCGAACCCGCGACATTGACCTTAGTGGTTACGCGGTTAACCCACTAGACCATCGGGGACCCGATGTACATCCCGGAGTACTATTAATATTGTACTAAGAAGCATAAGTGTAGGCTAGACCAGTACCTCCGGTATTGACCTGTACCGATACTGTACTGGTGCTGGCGGATACAGGCTGCTGCTGTCTCGGTGTGCAGCTGCTGCTGCTGTCTCTGTAGTAGTAGCAGTGAGCATACGTACAGCGTAAATTAAGACCAGCAATCGCAGCATTTAACCTCGAAAATACTAAATACCAGGTTATAGCCCAGTTAATGCAGTACCGAACCTCGAAATGTACCCTGGAGTAATATTGGCATCAGTATATATACCAGGTAAGTACAGAGTTCTAGATCAGTACTTTCAGTGTTGATCTGTAAAAGTACTGTTAGCTGCTGCTGCTGTCTCTAGCAGCAGCAGTGATGCATCCACCACACACAGCAGGTAAACTGCAATGTTGGCGATACAGCAGTATCGGGTATCATACTGGTATGATGTCTCACATTTTGTTTTGCTCATCCCATCTATTATATTCACACTTTTATTTCTCCTTCTCTCTCCCTAGTCGTAACTCAGATCCGGGGTCACTTAGCAGGCTCTTCTCCCCCCTCCCCACTACGGTACGCGCCTTCAT
>JAYJMJ010266632.1:0-13542 GCA_036873875.1 Laminaria ephemera | reverse complement strand
GGGGGGTAAGCGGGAATTGCCGTGTACTGATCGTTCGTTGCTTTCTCCGATGGTTGCTTTATCCCATGAGTGTGTAGGATGGCAGGCGGGCAGGCGCGGGGTGGAGGGAGGGGGCGGCGGCGTGGGGGATGAATGTTTGGGGAGTTGAGTGTTGAAGCCACTCTGTTTTCGTTTTTACAGTATAAATACTAAAGATTTACTTGAGCTGTGAGATCGAGGGTTTCGTCGATAACCTATATTTGCGAGGTGCGTATAAACCGTTTTTTATGCTGAATGCCCGTAGTACGTACGACCACTAAGAATATGAATAGCTTTATAACTACGCGTGTGAGGGGGGCGTTTTTTAGTTTTTGCTCAGGGCACCGTTTGCATCCAGGCCGCCGTTATCTCTTCTCCCGCGAGATGGGTTTTGGTGAACTGTTTTCGTCGTGTTTAGTTAAAGCCCACGCAACTGAGTTTCCCCTGTTTGGTTTTGTGTTCGTTGAAAAACTTGCGTCTTTTTAGTTTTGGTGTAGAGCATTCCTTTTAGTTTTGGTTTAGACTATACAGGTTCGTTGTTTATCGTGGTGGGGGTCTTTTCGACACCTGTTCTAGTTTTTCATACCCCAGTGTCGCTCAGGAGGAAATAACTCTAGTACAGAACACCTACTGTAGTAAGAAACATAATTTATGGCTCAATCTAGGTTTCTTATCTGGGAAAGGGTGCCTTCTACACCATCTTCAGTGTACCGGCTCCTGAATTGTTACTTTCCTGTAAGTCTCCGCGTGGGTTTATTGATGATGGGTTTACTATCTCCGAAAGGGTGCCTTCTACACTGTCTTCAGTATAACAGCCCCCGAACATTTTAATTTTTTCCTTCAAGTCCCACACTGGCTTTTTTGGTCGTGCTCGTTTCTTGGTAGATGTCCTGTTTTTGTGTTTTTTTTTGCGATCACTTTCTTTTACTTTCCAGCTCGACTCGTGGGAGGTTTTACCCTCGGAGGCTTTTCAGACAACAAGCCTATACCATACGAGTAATAATACAAAAAAACCCACCGTGCTTCAGGTTGTTGATGCTGGTTTTGTTTTTTACACTTTACACGGCTATCGATCATGAATATCTGTGGCGCCCGGAAACGGCGGATGGGGATATCGGTGAAGGTATTGACTGTCGGTAGGGACTCCGCGGGTACCCGCCACAAACGGGTACCCGCCATATTTTGGAGCCTGGACCACCCTCATTTGTGCCGGGTGCAGATGATATTATGTTTATCTAAGGGGGGGGAGGGGGGTCAAAAATGAGTGCAATGTAAGTATACAGTACGAACATACAGTACATGCATAGTTGTGGTTTTCGCTGGCTCTTCAGCTCCACCACCGCATGCTACGTACCTGGTATATGATACCGGTACCTGTTATGGGCATTTGCCTACTGTAGGTGTCCTCCGCCTGCTGTATACGATAAAAAGGCCATGGTAGTTGTTAATATTAATAATGCCAACTCAAAAACAGCCATTCAATAAAAAGGTCTGTCTACGACATACATACCTGGTACAGTACGCCTGCCGACTGCTGACAACCGTTCGTTCTCGGCTCTAGGCTGCCTACGGCGTACGTACGTATGTGCTGAGCACTTTTTGCAAGCTTCCCAAAACTATCAAATACGTCAGCTGTGATTTATTTCGAGTACTCGTACTGTAAGTCGATATTCAACTTTGCAAGCTGCGTGATACATCAGCAGTACACTGGTCGCGCGTTTTCTATACATTCCTCGTGAAAGATGTAAGTCCGTGACTCCCCTGACTCCCAACTCCTGACTGAGCGTTGCTCGCGGATAAAGTATGAATAGAAAATGTGCGGGGAGATGCGGCGGGACCACAGAGGGTCAGTCAACCAACCAATCACGACTATTAATATTATTTCTTGTCCCGTTTCAAGCGGTATGTGTACGGGATGGATGTTTCATATCCCCACCTTCCAGGCAAAGCGTCCCGTGTTTGATCCCCGGAAACCAGGAAGCAGTCATTTCAGCAGGGACTCCTCCCATGGCTGCCGCGAGCGCGGCCAGGTAGCGGGTGCTCTGGAGGCGCCAGCGGTCGTCCGCCCTGTCGACTAGAGGTGATCAAGCTGTTTAATTTCGGCGAACTTCGTTGGTGAACCGCTCTCACGTTTTGTTTGGTTTGGTTCACCGGTTGGGTTGCTGTGTATAATATCCACACGTATCCTATGCTCGTACAGTATCCTGCGTTTTGGAGAGATTTCGACCACGAACACCCCGAGCTTTGCCACTACGCGCGCGCCGAGCCTGTAGCCACCTGCGCTACACCTTCGAACGTGGTGCCCGAGGTCGTTTCGTTTCCGAATATCTGGTCGGTCTGTTTGGGTACGACCTGCTCTGGGGGCTGCTTGTTGTCAGAGCAAGATCCCACAGCCTGCAATTCCCACTTGTTTGCCGGGTTGGATACGACTTTCCGTACAAAAGTATCCTTGCTTAAGATACAGGCCTTATAATGGTACAGGCCACCTGCTATTGGACACCTTCTATATTTGTCTTGTTGGATATCGTTCTGCTTATGCTTTCTCGGCAAGAGAGATCCCAGGTTGTGCTACTGGCCGCCTGATATCGGATGCTCTCTATCTTTGTCTCGCTTTGTCTCTGACCGTCCGTCATGCCCATATTATACTTCACTTGTTTTTCAGGCTATTTAATACCGGTACCTGGTAGTGACTTTTCCAAAAAAAAGAATACCCTTGCTTATGATGTACGTACAGACTTTGTGATACTCATAGCATACAGACCTTGCGAATACAGGCCACCAGAAATTGGATACCCTCTACAACACTCTGCCTTTGTCTCATTTTCGTCTGGCCGTCGGTCAGACCTTACGTTTCATGCCTGAAACATGCCGCGTCTACGAGTGGGGAGTGCCGTGTGTTCGTCGCGTCGGGCTCGATCTACTTTTCCGTAAAAAAAGATCCCCGCTCATGATACTGACCGCCTGATATCGGATACCCTCTACCTCTATCTCATTTCGTTGGTGCCCGCCCATCAGGTCCTACTTCAGGCCCGTGCCTGAAACATGCGGCGTCTACGAGTAGCGAGTCTCGTGTTGTTCGTCGCATCCAGTTCGATCTTCAGACCCAGTTCAATTGCTGGTGGCTTCTTGTACGCGAGGAACGGCCCGAGACGCGAGGCTGGCACCCCCGACGAAGTACATGAGGCACAGCACGCACGGACAAAGGCTAGCACGCCTGACCCACGCCATACTTTGGCACGGAGCGCAGAGGTAAGTCGTTCGGATACGCATGCATGGTTTGGCATGTATTTTTGACAAGCTGCATCATTCATGGCAGTACAGAGGGCGCTATGGTCCGCGTAGGACACGGGGCACAAATGCAAGCGGATACTGTAGTGTAAGCATGCAGCTTTGACTGATATCTGTTACGTTCGCAAGCTCCATCGTAGTACAGAGCGCGCTATTCTAGTATACTCGTAGCTGGGAGAACCAGGTCGGGCACAGGAGTTAGGCTATGCCGGGGTACGGGACCCAAAGGCAAGGGGTTCGCATAGGCACGCAGCTTTAACAGATACTACCTGGTTCGCACACAAATAACATTGTCCTTCGCAGTACAGAGCGCGCTATGGTAGGGCACGGGGCCCAAATGTAATGGGTTCGTACCATAGGCATGCAGCGTCGAAAGAAAATTCTCACAATTACCAGTGTCCATCGTAGCACAAAACACACTATGCTATGTGTAGGGCACGGGAGCCAAAGGTAAGAGGTTCGTATCGTAGGCATGTGGTGTTGACGGATAATTTCACAAGCTCCATCGTCCATCGTAGTACAGAGCGCGATATACGTCTTCGTAGCTTGGATATATTCGGGTTGGGTACAGGAGTTTTTTGTCCGAGGGCCTCGCGTACAGCGTTTTGTGCACGTCGGCGCGATGAAAGCTGAATCGAGAACGGTGGCCTCGATTTTTTCTGATGAAAGTTGCCCATGACGCGTGCTACGATAAAGGTAGCACTTTTTGGTTATTTTCTGTATGATGGGACTCCTTAACCCAAAATCGTCGGAATTTCATTATTTTTTTGCGGTATTTTTCGCTGTATACCTAGGCCATGATATTGTACTCCGGGTAGCCCTTTCATTTTTCCTCAAATCAGTTTTTGGGAGAGGTATTAGAGCTCCTCAAGTGAGGAGCCTCAGAAAAGCTTTGGTGCACCTCTACCGTAGCATGCGCCCCATGGCTTTTTAGTGTCATGTTTCACATGACTCTGCATATACTGTACCTGGTACGTACTACCAATGCGGACGCAAATGTAAGGACTGTTGGTGTATTCGTACGAACAAGGGCGACGGCACGCGAGCGACGGCGCGAGCGATGACGGCGGCACAAGGCCGCCAATTAGTATCAATCGAGCGACGAGGTCGATCGCCCGACCGAGCGCGCGACTGCGCGTGATCGACGAAGGCGGTTTGGCGGCCCGAGGACGCCAACACAGGACCAAGCGAACGGGCGATCGATGATCGATGCTCGCACGAAATCACACGAATCACGCAACAAATCGAACAAAGTCACACGAAATCGCACACAATCACACAACATCACACAGAATTAAGCAAAACAATTAAAACTTGCCACAAAGCACATCGAACCAGACAAAACCCCCACAAAATCACACAAAATCGCACAACATCGCACAAAATCGCACAACCTTCGCACAAACGTCCCACAAAATCCTCAGCACTTCATACGAAATTTCACGTTATCACACAACATTGCACAAGTTCCCCACAAAATCACACATAAGCACAACCAACTCCACAAGAAATCTCTTAAAATAACACGAAATCACCAAGAATCTCCACAAAATCAAACGAATCACACAAAAATACACAAAATGACACAAAACACGCACAAAAACACAACAAGTCGATCGACATATCACGAAATCACACGAAATCAGAGCAAATCACCCTAAATCGAGCAAAAACACTCCAAATAACACAAAATCACGCAGAATCCTACAACATCACACAAAATCAAACAACCTAATGCAAATTTTCCCACAAATTACGTCCAATAAGGCAAAAAACACTGGATTTTATAAGTTGAGAAAATGATTTTCAATTGAGATTTTTTTCGGTGAGGGCGTCATCGCCTTCATGCGCACAATACCTCCAAACAATTACATCATCATGCTACGATACTCATTTGTATATACAGCCAGCCGTGTTTGCGTGTTGCGCGATGCCGTGAGCGCTCCCGATTGGATGCCCTGGCCAAGCATCTATTAATTGTTCATATAATTAATCTTATAATTAATATGAAAAATTCTCAATTGAAAACCATTTTATCAACTTATAAAATCCAGTGTTAAAACCCCAGCAAAATCACACGTTCTCACACCAATATTGGCTGCTATGATATGGCCGACTATGATGATAGTCGAAGGTAAGCGCTTGGCTGCGGTTAGGCAAGTCCGTTTGAAAGCTTCAGGCCTCGGAAGAAAGAAGAAAGACGATGTCGATTAATGTGCCGCGCCATGACAGATGGAAAGAAGAGAGTGATCGAGGTGGGGCTGACCGTCAGCTGAGCATCACGGGACAATGCCCACGCTACGGGCAGATGTACTCTACGGGCTGTTGTACTGGCCGACAGTTCGGCCTACAGTAACGTTCCCTGCAGCGTTCCCTCCACGTGCTACGTACGGTTATCGAGAAAGTTACCCTTCCAGACGCCCTTACGTATTCGTGCCGCATGATTCTCGAACTGGAAGATGGAAGATGCCCCGCATATTATTCCAGAATGTTGCTGTTCGTATTTCGCCGCATGTCTGGGCATTGTTGCATAGATAGACCGCATTGCCATGTTTATGCTTGAGCAGCACTACATTCTACAGAGCACTGGCTATAGACGACTGTATTATTCACCAGCGACTCAATAGGCTACTGGCTACTGCTGTAGCCAAGTACATATCACTAACAATAAAATCACACAACATACGTAGCACAGAATCGTACAAATGTCCAACAAAACTTCCCACAAAATCCCCCCAAACGTATACCAGGTACGAAATAGTAAAAAATTACACACCATTTCACAGAACCCTCTCAATAGCACACAAAATCGCACAAAATCCGCACGAAATCGCTTAAATTGACACGAAATCGCCAAGAATCTCCACACAATCACACGAAACCCACAAACCCACACGAAATCACACGAAAGCATGCACAACCTCACAACACACAAGTCGATCGAAATATCACGAAACTAATCGAAACCACACGAAATCACACCAAAACGAGCAAAAACACTCGAAATAACACAGAAGAAAACAAAAGCACACAAAATCACAAAAAAATAACACATAAATCAAATAGAATCGCACAAAAATTCCCCACAAATCACACCCAATCAGACAAAACCACAACAAATCACAAGAAATAGCACAAAATCACACAGCATCCCATAAAATCACACAAAAACCCTGCGATTTTCCCACCAAATCTTCAAAAAGTATATACAAAATCACAAAAAATTACACAAAATCCCCACAAATCACACAAAAGCCACACAAAATCGCTCAAATTCACACGAAGATACCAAAAATCTCCACAACATCACGCCAATCGCGCAATACCACACGGAATCAAGAAACTTCATGCACAAAATGACAACAAGTCAATCGAAATATCACGAAACCCAACATCACACGGAATCACTCAAAATCGAGCAAAAGCACACGAAATTACACAAGCTCACAAAAAACGACCAAAATCAATAATAAGTACACCAAAATCAAACATAAGTACACCAAAATCACACCAAATCAGACAAAATCACACGACAAAGCGAACACAATCCCACCAAATCCCACCAAATCAAACAACTCTCATAATAAAACCATACGAAATCGCAACACAGTCCAGACGTGATCAAATATAATCAAACACGATTAGACTGCATGAAATGTCTCCTAAATCCCAAAAATCACACCAAACCACAAGAAATCGCACAAAAGCACACATAATCACACAACATCATTCAACATAGCAGGGAATCGCAACAACCCCCGCCGAAAACCTACCAAGGCCACACAATCACGCGGAATCGCTAACAAATCACAAAAATCCGAACAAAATCACAACATCCAACGAAATCACATGAAACCACAGCAAATCACACGAAATCACACAGAATCACACAAAATCCACACAAAATCGCGTAATAGCCTACAAAACGCCACCAAATCGTACTAACGTACCACAAAACCCAACAAAATCACAACAAAATCTCACGAAAGCACACTAAATCACACATAATCTTATACAATCATACAAAATCACACAAAATCGCACGAAAACACTCGGAATTCTACGAAATCGCTACCAAATTAGTCAAAATTTCACAAATCAACTAAATCACCCTTTCCCCTGTGAGTACCGATACAAACCCTAGGTGCAAACCCCGCTCTTTCTACGTACGAGCAGGACAAAACAGGTCTTCGAGTGCCGCCGTGGTTAAGACATCAGAAAATAACACTACATCACACGAAATAACCCAGAAATAAACGAAATCGCAACAAAACTACGTAAAATCACGAAAATCACACCAATCACCCTTTTTCCCTGTTGGCTGTATTTGTGGCTGATTATGATGATGGTCGAAAGGTAGGCGCTTGGACAGCTGTTAGGCAAGTCCGGTTACGAGCTTAATATCTCAGAAGAAAGAAGAAATCGTATGTTGATTATTAGGCCGCTCCATAGCACGATGGAAAGCTGGGAACGAGTGGGAGTGGGTCCCATAGAGGGGAGCTCCTCATCGTTCGTCGAGCACGTTACGCTTCCGGATGGTTTTCGTACTGGTCTCCAGAAAGCTACGCTTCCCGACGCTCCACGTGCTACGTACTGTTCCCGAGAAAGTTACCCTTCCACACGCTCTTGCGTATTCGTACCGCATACTTCTCTAACTTCTAGAAGATGCCCCGCATATTATTCCAGAACGTTCCTGTTCGTATTTTGCCGCATTTCTGGGTACTGCTGTATAGATAGACCGCATTACCATGTCTATGCTTGAGTAGCACTACATTCTACTGAGCACTGGCTGTAGACGACTATGTTACTGGCCAGCGACTGGATAGGCTACTGACTACGTACTGCTGTAGCCAAGTACATATCACTAGCACGACTCCTCGATGGAGGTGACATCGTCAGGAATTGCCATTCGACATCAAATGCAACAATTCCTCAACTTACTTAAGCTAACTCGTCACTTGATAATGACTGCAACTTTGTGCAATCTCGAAGACCTTCACAGCAATAGCTTTTTGTGCAGGGAATATGATATATCGTGCAAACAACAATGACACATGCTACCTTTAGAGGTTCGCCAAACTTTTTCTGAATCCCCCCGCTTGAGGAGCTCTATATACCTCGCCCAACACTGACTGTGAGATAAAATGAAGGTGTAACTCGACGAACAATTCCATGGCTTAGGCATTTATCGAACGCTGTTGTAAACACAAGTGTTATTCCAACGGACATTGGCTGGTTCCTTAGTTAAGGTACCCCGTCAATCAGAAACAAACTAATCAAAATGTGGTAACCCTTTCGTAGCAAGCTTCCAATAAAACAACATATTCAGGCCCGTGTATGAGCGACGGCAAGTTGGATGTAACATTGCCACAAAAGATACTCGTGGCCTACGCACGCTACCAAATATGACGTGAAAATAATACTCCATCAGATAGTAAATCTAGAAATGGAGATATAAACTGCCATGTAGCAGTCTGCCACGTCCCTGCCCGCCCCGTACACTCTGTATGTTGTATGCTGGTTAACTTACTAGCCTACAAGACTAAAATCATGAATCAAACGCGAAACATAGTCCGGTCAGTTAATCAACCATGAATAGAAGATGTTGGTAGTAGTAGTCAAAAGTGACTCCGTTCATTCCGCAACAAGCATAGGACCGAACTTTCTCCCAATGTTCCTGCCGCCCGCACACAACGGAACAAAGAGGCACCGGCAGCGTTTATACAGCTGCTAAGGACTATGAAGACCATTTTAGAGAGACATCACCCCTCGTCTACACCGAGATTCCGGTTGTACTCGCCTACATGGCAGGTCCTCCTGCCATGCAACTTTGAAGCCGCTCCGCTTCCATTGCTGAGTATGCAGTCAGTCTCTGCATCTTGGCTCCGATGCTAAAGTCCCTCCGTCCAGGCAAAAAAAGAAGCCCGAGGTTGACTTGCGGGTGTGCACGAAGGTTTCCGCCACCGTGCGCGAAGTTCCCTTCATCTGGTCCTTCAACCCGGGGATTATCTCGTCATCCAGAAGATGTTATGTTACGCCGCTGTCGTGATTCCGCAGCTGTTGGGCAAAACTGCCCGTCCCTTAGTGGACACTATCCACAAGAACCACCTTCCAAATCGCTGTTGGAGTTGAAGGTGGGTTTCTCGTCGTCATCAGCAAGAGGGGTGTAGTCGTCGCGCACAGCAGTCGTGAAAGCATTACCGTGAGCGTGGCACTCCCTGCTGATAGCACTCAGTGTCGTTGTGGGTCGTAGACTTCTGAACGGAGCACCACTTTTCCCCAGTGCCGCCCCCGCCCCCGGATCTAGCCTTGGCTCCAGACGGTTTCGTCTTGCTATCCTGGTTACCCTGCCTGGTGTATCCTTCGGTATTGTTCTTGGTGGGCATAGGGCAGATACGCATGATGTACCCTACCTTGTCACAGTTATAACACACAACTGACTCCGCTGACATGGTGATACCCCGTCCAGTGATCTTTTCCGGCACCTCGTTGCTGCGGGACAAGTCGTTCGGATACAGCTGGCGCATTATCGACTGAATCTGAGCTAGGTCAAAGGTCGGATCACGATACATCATAAACCTGATGTCTCTCCTACTCCGGCAAAACTCCTTGGACGAGAAGGCCCTTGAAACTCCGGTCGGTCATAGTCTCGCCCATTGCCTCTACCTCTGCGCGCTTGATGGTCGCTTATGTGAAGTAGTCGTCCGGATCTTGTCCGGACTTCATGACGGTTGAAGCCAATTCTGGTGTCCGGGTGCGGATGGTCTCGTCGGTTACCTTCAGGTACTTTTCTTGAAGTTCTTCCCAGGCCTTTTGCCCGTCGCCGCTGGTGCCGGTTGCATCCTCGTGTTTTTGCACCATGAGAAACACCGGTTTTTGTGTCACCATAAACAGGGTCGTGTAGAGGTCGTGCGATGCTCTGTCATACGCTCCCTGTTGTTGCGCGAGGGATCTGCCTATTGTCGCGGTCGATCTCACTGTTGCCGTGGTCGGCCTGGGCTGCCCTTTCATGATGGCATATACATCTCTGCGGTTGATACTAAACACCAAGCAGTGTTGTTTCCGACAGTCGTTGAACTCTGCAGGTACCCTACCACGAAGATCTTGAGACCGCTGACGGTGTTGACGAGGTTGCTGTTGCCGCTGCAGAAGTCTCCCCTGCTGGCAGCCTTTCGTACTCAAAGTCGTACTCTCGAGCGTAGAATTGTCTTGCACATCAGCATATTCCAACTTTTAGTTGTACAGCAGCCCTCCTTAGCACAGCAGCTCGGAGAAGATTGTCTTGATGCGCAGAAGCAACTTCAACTTTGACTTGACGGTGTCCACGTACAGCCCAAACTGCCGTCTTGGGCGTGGATGTCTCGTACAGCAGTTCGGTTCGTCAAACTCGATGCAGAGCAATCTCGTCGGTTATCCGCTATCCGGCGCGGATTAATACGAGCAAAAGCCGAACTACAGGCAGTAATTCGAGCTGCATGCGCGGTTTTGAATACGCACAGCAGAGTTCCAAACTACTACAGAGTACAGCAGCAGTTGTGTGGACGTGACGTGGCGCTCGAGGCTTTAGATCCACAGTCCGTCGGGGATTTGAAGTATGCATACCAGAGCCCCTAAATACTGTGGTACAGCAGTTGGTCTTGTGCGGTTGATGGTACCGTACTGCTCGGCGTCGGAGGCTTTCGATTTACAGTCCGTCGTAGATTTCAAGTATGAAAACCAGAGCCCCCAACAACTACAACCGTGCAGCAGTTGTTATCGCGGGTTTGATCTTGTTGTACATCAACAGTGCTCGGCGTCCGAGGCTTACAATCCGCCTTGCTCTGCGGATTACGTACAACCGTCCTATAGCTACAGCAGTAGCAGCAGTTGTGTTGAACGTCGTTGTCGTACGTAGCTCGAGATGCGTCTTGAGGCTTTTTTATCCACAGCTCGTCGTGGAGTGCGTACAGCAGTCCTTTAACTACGCAGTAACAGCAGTTGTGTTGACGTGTTTGTCGTACGTATATAGCTGGAGGCCGATCTTGAGGCTTTTTCGTTTGTCGTCGTGTACTTTCAGCGGCAGTAGTAGGCGACTCGTTCTCTTTTCTCTGGTAGCCCGCACGTGGTATAGTATTTCGATCCGTCCAGACAGCAGTAGCAGTACTCGTAGCTTGTACTTTTAACTCATGTTGGTCAATCCGCGGTAACAGCAATCGTCCTGGCCAATATGTTGTCGACGATGCTGATAGTCGAAAGACAAGCGCTTAGACAGCTGTTAGGCAAGTCCGGTTGCGAGCTCTAGATCTCATAAGAAAGAAGAAATAATTTGTTGATTATTAGGCCGGTCCATGGCACGATAGAAATATGGGAATGAGTGGGGGTGGGTCCCATAGGGGGGAACTCCTCAGCGTTCTGCTAGCAACGCACACCTACTAGCACGTCTAGAGCTTTACGCTTCCTGACGTTTTTCGTACTGGTCTCCAGAAAGCTACATTTCCCGACGTGCGTGCCACGTGCTGTTCTCGAGAAAGTTACCCTTCCACACGCTTACGTATTCGTGCCGCATATTTCTCGAACTTCTAGAAAATGCCCCGCATATTATTCCAGAATGTCCCTGCTCGTATTTTGCCGCATTTCTGGGTACTGCTGTATAGATAGACCGCATGATTATGTCTATGCTTGGGTATCACCGCATTATTCTGAGCACTGGGTATAGACGACTATGTTACTGACCAGCGACAGGATAGGCTACTGGCTAGGTATTGCTGTAGCCAAGTGCATATCACTAACATTCCCTACCGAGAAAATCGCTTACGTGCAAACCCCGTTCGTTCGACGCACGAGCACGACGAAACCATATGTTTTTGCATGCTGCTTTGGTCAAAGTCGCACAACATCACGCGAAATCGCACGAAATAACTTAGGATGCCACGAAATCACTTAAAAAAACACAAAAACTCATATCATACCAGTACGAAAGCACAACACATTCCTTTCCTCCACCGGCACAATTGCCTATTTTCAACCCCGTTCTTTCTCCGTACGAGCGTGCTGAGTTGTTTTGTCGCGCGGCGCCGTAGTCGCCCTCGTATCTCCCACTCCTCTCCCACTGCTTACGCTGCGGGCAACGCCGCGGATTCGAGCGGGGCCGAGGGCCCCGACCTGTTTGTCTCGAGGAGGCCCGTCGCCCTCGGGCGCGCGAGGTACGCACGCCATTTGGGCTGGATTGTCGGGTCGTCAACACTGGGAACAAACACCCCGAAAAAAAAGTTCTGCACCACTCTGGACGGAAATATAGGGACCGTTGGGGTAATACTATGAACATAATGTTATAGATCTACAGGTATGATATATGTATCCGCATGCGTGTCGTGATACATCTGCTGAGTTTTGTCACACAGTCTACCCGCAAAGGCAAGCGCTTCTTCAGTCGGTGTTACCCGACTGGTACAGCGGAAAGGATATATTTGCCGGTAGAAGAAGTAACGGTTTCTGTAGATGTAGTCACCGGCAAGTCACGGTTTATTGTAGAGATAATTGGGCATGCTTATATCGGGGTCTGGGGGGTTGGGGCACGGGCGCAAAACAGGCGCCTTTCCGCCCCCACTGTTGCATGCAGACCTCACGAGTAGGTTAGCAAGACCGAGAGCCGAGCAACACGCGAGTCGTGGTTCTTGCTGGGAACGTCAGCACGTTGAGGTAGTGACTGGATTGGCCAGCTCAGCCAGAAATCTGTGCCTCTCCCACCACCCGCCCGCCCCCCCTTTTATCTTTCGAAGGGGAGAGGGGTGGGGAGGGGGGGAGAGTGAGGTAGCCGGGGTTCTGTTTTTCTTTTTTTTTTCATGATTTTCGTTTTTCTTGAGTTATCTGAGTTTGATCGGAGGAGCCGAATGGTACAGTACCATTCGGAGGCTTGGTAATCCGAGGCGACTGTAGGCGGGAATAGTTAGTTGCCCGGCTGGTATCATAGTAGGGAAAGAGGGACGGTAGAAGTGTGGGCGAGGTACGCAATAGATGGCAGGAGGCTGCGATGAATGCATCTGGCCAAGGGGAGAAATCTCTCTCTCCCAAGCCCCAGAGACCCACGTTTAATCGGCGCCCGGGTAAATTATTCTGAAGTACAAAACAATATAGTTGTACCGCACATCTACGATTTCAGGTCTACTAGTTTTATATGAGTCGTCCCCGATGGTCTAGTGGGTTAAGCGCGTAACCACTAAGGTCAATGTCGCGGGTTCGAGCCCCCCCGAGTGCATA
>JAYJMJ010266618.1:0-13544 GCA_036873875.1 Laminaria ephemera | reverse complement strand
TCACGAATAAAGTATCGCTTTCCACTGCTAAATTGCGATTTTTCACTCCGGAGAGATTCGAACCTGCAACTTAGTCGCCAGAAGGTTTAAAAGGTTACCAACTGAGCCACTGGGGACGCCAGTAGTACTCTCCTCGTGACTTACCATGAGCACATGGTTTGGCGCCTTCGGTTGATACTCCGAATTTCGGTTATACTCGACGCGGAGAGGTGACTTGGTGACATCACCTGACAACACTATGATATTCGTCGTCGTCACCTATTTACGGGGGAACATACAGTAGTAATCAGGACCAAATATGGCCAGCAAAAACAGGGTAATATATAGGTTTTTGTCTGTGTCGTAGGTCCTGATTACTATGGTCCTCCGTAATATTATGTGTAGATTCATGGCGGTTTTTGTTATCGTCATAGGTCGTCACACCGTCACCATCACTCAGCTTCAACCATGCTCCACTGAAAGTTCAACAATTTAGGGTTAACAACTTATGGTTAGAAGGCATTTGGAAGTTCAACAACTTAGTTAGGAACATGCGTGCATGCTCTTATGCTCCATACAAAATTGAAAGTTCAACAACTCGTATTCTCGTAAATATCTACCAGGTACTTGAGGTGCCTGGTATGTGTACGGCATGCTCCATCCTCCATGCTTTCCATGGAAAATTGAAAGTTCGACAACTTGTGATCTCGTAGTATCCATCATATCATACCAGATACCAGGTACGAGGTACCTTGTATGTACGGCATGCAATCTGCCTGGCATGCCCTTTTTAACGGGATTTTTTTCTATTAAGTAAAAAAAGCTCCCCCCCCCAAAAAAAAACATACCAGGGTACCTGGTAATCTCGTGCTGGTAGAACGAATGTGTACGAATGATGAATGGATGGTATGGATGTGAGTTTATGCGTTCATAATACAGCGTACGGAGTATGATTCATACAGCAGTATACCGGTCGCCCCGGTGGTCAAGTGGTTAACTTCGAAGACTACTAAGGTTGGAGTCACGGGTTCGAATCTCAGTATCGAGATTTCTTTTTCTGAGACACAACTGCCGAGAGCGCTTTATGGCGTGGGTAACGCACAATTCGATGCGAGTCGACGAGGGAAGAAAGTGCTGAATTATTCCCCCGATAAAAACGAAGGCGCGTACCGTAGTGGGGAGGGGGGAGAAGAGCCTGCTAAGTGACCCCGGATCTGAGTTACAACTAGGGACAGATCTGAGTTACGACTAGGGAGGGAGAAGGAGAAAGTAAAAGTGCGAAGGTAGTAGATGAAATGAGCAAAAAAAAAGAAAAAATAGTCGGGAGGAGATATTTATGGTCTTCACATTGAAAACCGGTCATCCAGTCAATGAGATCCAACACACCCAACACTCAACACTACTGATGAGATACTCGTATTACGGGGATACACAGTAATTAGGACCAAACTTGATTAGTGAAAATAGGGTAACATATAGGTTTTTGTGTGTATCGTAGGTCCTCATTACTATGGTCCCCCGTAATAGTTGTCCGTGGTCGCCAGCTACTCTAAAAAATAGTAGCGTGGCAAATAAAAAGGAGATGTTGCGTGAGCCAATGCCTCTGCAACATAAGTACATAGACCAGACGTACCGGACGCCTGCGAAGAACGAAAAGGAGAACCAAACATAACAGAAAGGACTTATTATTGACACGAAAATCCCTCAATTCTTGGACGAAAGGGTCAGATCTCGTCGGCTACCGCTGTTCGGCTGTCTGTATGATTACTGTACGGCATCTTCCGTACGAAGCAGCCGGCGGGGTAGGGGGGTGCCCCCGACCTACAACGAACGAATGAGTTGTGCGGCACGTGCGTAGCGTGATGCTTAGTAGTAGTAGTAGTAGTAGTAGCAGTAGTAGTAGTAGTAGTAGTAGTAGTAGTAGCAGTAGTAGTAGTAGTAGTAGTAGTAGTAGTAACACCAAGCTTTGTTCAAGATATAGCCCGTCGAAACAGAGACAACGAACGTGACAGGCTGAGGAGTGTGGCGGAGACGATAATTTTATACTTTTGACACGTTTCAAACCTTCTCCGCAAAAAAAACTACTGCCTGTTGTAGCTCAATTTTAGGATTATTTAAAACCGTGTGTCAATGACAAACAATACTAACCAAGGGCACTTTGTTGATCCCTCCTTCTTTCCGTCGCCTCGCCGCCCTCACCCTTCTTTGTTTGGCATGGTGACGATCGATTGTCATTATTACGGCTCCTGTGGTCCTTAGACTCGTTCGATGACACCGGGCTTATCAAGGCGTTCCCCAGCCTCCCCGACGACGACCTCCCGACACAGCCGATGGACATGAAGATGACCCCCGACGGAACCAAGTGGTGGATCGCCGGGCTCGAGGGACAAATCGTCGAGGTGAAAATATTGTTTTATAATAATGTCATACCAGTATCAATGCTAAGAAACAGGGTGATAAGAAAGACAGGCTGATATCTACAGGAATATACTAAATCCAGGAGCCGTTTTACTGAAGATAGTGTAGACGACATGAAAGTGACCCCCGCCGGAACGAAGTGGTGGATCGCCGGACTCGAGGGACAAATCGTCGACGTAAACAACTTTACCACAATATGGAACAGAGTACGCGACGCCAGCATTGTTTGGGGACAAAACTACTTGGGATTAGTGTACAGCAAGATGATTTTTGCAGTAGTTAAGAAAACGCACAGAGTGCGCGACGCCTGCATTTTTGGGGACAAACTACTTGGGAATAGTGTACAGTAAGATGATTTTTGCAGTAGTAAGAAAACGCACAGAGTGCGCGACGCCTGCATTTTTTGTTTTTTGGGACAAACTACTTGGGATTAGTGTACAGTAAGATGATCTTGCAGTGGTAAAAGGGTTATATAAGAAACTATTACTTTGGGCGAGGCTCAAGTTCTTATTATGTGAGGCAGGGTGTTTCTTTCGCTAATTTCTAATGTCCGTATATAAAACGGCTTTCTTACGTTTCATGTAAAATTCAAGCCTAAATTTCTTAACTCTCAACTTGTTACGTGCTGTCGCGTATAGGGCGCCTTCGCCTAGCTTTCGACAAAATGGTTGAGAGTGCCCACATGCGAACTTTCCGATACCTTTTTTTGAGAACTTTCCGGGAACTTTACTTTTCCGTTTTTGAACAAGTTGCCAATCCCGCGCTATGTCTTGCGTGTATGGCGTCTTCGCCTAGCTTTCGACAAAAATCTGAGAGTGCCCACATGAGAACTTTCCGATAACTTTTTTTGAGAACTTTCCGGGAACTTTACTTTTCCGTTTTTGAACAAGTTGCCAATTCCGCGCGATTCTCGATGTGTCTTGCTTTTCCTATTCCAACGACCCGGAGAACGGGGGGAAGGGACGACACCTGTGACCACGGTTTGTCCAGAAGGCTGCTGAAGGTAAAACCTATCACAAGCTGAGTTGAAAAGTAATAAAAGAATAGAAACATAAAGGAGCAGCTCAAATACCCCGAAATCGGTGTCGTCATGAAATCGGAAGCGGGTGCCTTTCCCCTCTCGGGCGATTGTATTTCAGTACCACCATATTGTATCGCGACAAACAACCATACGGAATCCCATCATGTGCAGGAAGGCTGAGCCTCTAGTCTAGTCTATTATTGCTATTGATCCTTTTACACGTGTAAAAAAGAAACCATTGATCCTAAGAACTTTTTCAGTTTGCCCCCAATACGTGGGTGCAGTTCCAGGGGTTACATAACCCCTTCGGGAGTTGAAAGGGAACGCGTGTCGAAAAAACGTGTCGATTACGATGTCGGCGGCACGTCTATGAGAAGCTGTTAATACACGTGTTGTGCGGAATGGTGAAAGCCGTACTGTCGCACGCTAACCCTACCTAGACGCTTGATAAAATTTGCAATCGTTCTTTTGTTTTAGTCGACACACGTAGGTCCCAACAAGGGTTTGAGCCCCCGTTAGCGCTGCCCCCACGTTTTTGGGGGACAACTGACTTGGAATTGGTATGGAATTAAAAAAAAAATGGCAGTTCTAAAAAAGGGTTAAGCCCACCACACACTTTTCCACGTGCGTGTCAATTAAACTCCTTTGTGTCACTTAACCCTCTTAACACCCACCCGGAAACCGCAAAAAAAATAATCAACTACTACGACCATGTCAAAAGAGCCCGGACTCTTTGGGCCCACCACTGCAGACAGTGCATCACTTTTCAAAGCTTTGGCGTGGTAAACGGGGCATTCAAAGTCCACTCAAAGAGGATGCCTCTAAAACCAAGTAATACCACATAAATTTGGGCCCATTTCATGGGCTCTATAGCGTTCTGGTGCGAAGAGGGTTAACGCGGTATTTATAACTCGTATATACAGGTGTACGTTTTTTCCCTCAAAAGATGGATCGTATCGGGGGAAACTTGCCTTGCTAGAAGTTGGCATGATCTGGTGAGAGTATTGTTGCGTCCACGGCGAGCGGCTGAACAGTTTTTAGTTGGTTGGCTTTACACCGCCGGCGGGTGTTTTTTATTTCCTCCATACTGTTTACCGGGTACTTTAATTCAGCGTCGTCGAGGACCGACACCCTCTACCTTCTTGCACGTGGCCGAATCTTTATTGTAAGAGTAAGAATGGCAGATATGTGTACAACCCTAAATCAGAGCGAGAACGGGCCGGTATAATCGACAACCAACCGTGACTTCACCTCTCTGACGCGTATTCGAAATCATGTATCTACTAGAAGATAGTCCCCGATGGTCTAGTGGGTTAACCTCGTAACCACTAAGGTCGATTTAGCCCCCCTGAGTGCATACTCGTGTATGTACTCGTAGGGATTTTTTCTTGAGCAAAAAAATGACTTGCGGAAAGCGCGAGAGCGTGAGTTAGCAAAATTCGATGAAAATCGACGAGCGTTGGAATGCTGAACCCTCTGCGCGATACAAATGAAGGCACGTACCGGAGGGGAGAGGGACACCTGTGACCACGGCTTGTCCAGAAGCTGGAAAGTAAAAGTGAGATTTAAAAAAAAGAAGTATGGCTATCGTTATTTATAGGGATTCGTGCAGCACGATAACTGTAGCTGTTGTCAAGTTGTGTGCGTTGGTGGTCGGTCGGCGACGGCGGACGGAAATCCGGCTTCAGCCATCTCGAAAGTGGGTCCTTTTTTTTGGCGCCGTGTAAATAAGGAACTCGAATACGCTCGTAAACATAGTAAATTCATGCATCTAAACAATCCCGGGTTTGTTTTTTTTGTGTGCCATCTGGCAATGTGCAGCGTGAGTGTCAATCACAAATAACTAACGAATCAGCAGAAAATGAAGACCACTACGGTACAAAACAGAATAAAAGTACGACAACGAAAACCGATTTTTGTCCACTTTCTGTACGGTAAAGCCGCACCCCTTAATTTGTTTGTTTTTAGTCCGGTGCTTGGCGCCCCACGGCCCCCGACTGGCGTCTGTTTTGACCAATTACAGCCGACAATCCGAAAAGCGTTATCTGTTTTGACCAATTACAGCCACGTCTGTTTTGACCAATTCCAAGCCGGGAATCCCCACATTGTCTCTGTTTTGACGAATTACAGCGACGTCTACTTTGACCAATTGCAAGGCGACAATCCGAACAGTGTCTCTGTTTTGACCAGTTACAGCGACGTCTGCTTTGACCAACTGCAAACCGACTATCCGAAAATCGTCTCTGTTTTGACGAATTACAGCGACGTCTGTTTTGGCCAATTACAAGCTGACTATCCGAAAATCGTCTCTGTTTTGACGAATTACAGCGACGTCTGTTTTGGCCAATTACAAGCTGACAATCCGCACATTGTCTCTGTTTTGACCAATTGCAGCGGCGTCTGCTTCGACCAATTACAAGGCGGCAATCCGATTATTGTCTATTTTGACCAATTACAGCGACGTCTGCTTTGACCCACTACAAGCCGACAATCCGAGTATTTTCTATGTTTTGATCAATTGCAGCGACGTCTTCGTTGACCAATTTTACTATATAGCCGAAAATCCGAACATTAGCGTGTTTGCGGGATACCAAATTTGGTTGGGTAGGAGTTGGGTAGGAAACATCTAATAATAGTATTGAAACCGTCAAAATCACAATCCAAGGCCAGCCCAACCCAAGAAAAATCAGAAAAAATTCGGTTAGTTTTTTCGATTTCCTACCATTTTTTCAATTTCCACCCTAATTTTTTCTTGGGTTGATTGGCCTTGGGCTATTGAATTCGTCGGTTTCAATACTGTTTTTACATTTTTTCCAACCCAAGAGAGTTTGGAAATCGCGAACACCCTATTGCCCTGTTTTTGACCAATTGCAGCGACGTCTGTTTTCGACCAATCACTCGCCGATAATCCGATCATTGTCTCTATCTTGACCAATTACAGCGACGTCTGCTTTGACCGACCAACCGACACTCCAAAAATTGTCTGTTATAACCAATTACTGCGACGTCTGCTTTGACCGATTACAAGCCGATACTCCGAACATTTTTTGCGTTGTGACCAATTGCAGCGACGTCTGTTTTTGACCAGTTACTAGCCGACAATCCGATCATTGCCTCTGTTCCAACCAATTACGGCGACGTCTGCTTTAACCGACAACCCGAACATTGCCTCTGTTTCGACGAATTGTAGCCACGTCTGCTTTGACCAATTACTTACTGTAGCCGACAATACGAAAATTGTCTCTACTTTGATCGACTACACCGACGTCTGTTTTAGACCAATTACTAGCCGACAATCCGAGTATTGCCTCTTTTTCGACCTATTACAGCGACGCCTGCTTTGACCAATTACTATAGCCGACAATCCGAATTTTTTCTCTGTTTTGACCAATTACAAGCCGACAACCCGAAACATTGTCTCTGTTTTGACCAATTACAGCGACTTCTGCTTTCACTAATTACAAGCCGACAATGCAAAAATTGTCTCTTGTTTGACGAAAAGAGAAGCACTGGGTCTAAGTTTTCCTCTTTTTCTTCTTTTTCCTCTCTTTTTTGTTTCGTGCAGGCGCCGGCTCCCGCCCCCAAATCTGACGCGCCGCCCGCGCCGCCCGCGCCGCCCGCAGCAGAGTAGACTCCATGTACTGCTATCTGGAAACCGCTTTTCTTGGACTCGCCATGGTCACGGAGCTATCATTTGACAGTAGTATTGCCTGCATATTTCTAGTGGTCTAGTGGTCTAGTGCTGTGTACCTGGTACACTGCTTGTGAGGGGAAATGGCTGGAAAAGGTCGAGATAATTGGCCTCGACGTTTGGTTACCACCCATCGTGTTGAGCGAGGGGGGGGGCGGGGGAGGGGGGGGTGAAGGTTAATGATCGCCTTCGAAGGTCGACGGGGGGGGAGGGGGGGAGTTAACGATTGTCTTTTCTTGAAGGTTGAGATAATTGCCGTTCATCGCCTATAATACGGCGTTTGGCGGGGGGGGGGGGTGAAGTTAACGATCGTCTTTCTTTGAAGAAGGTCGAGACGATTGTCCTCAACTTTCGGTCACCGTCTATAGCCTTTGGGTGGGGGGAGGGGGGGGGGGGGCGGAAAGTTAATGAGGTTATATCCAGCTGATTATTTCCTCTAGAAAAGTTTGGAAAGGGAAGAGAAGGACCGAACACGATAAGAACATGCTCGTTTTTTTTCTCGGAACTGCAGTGTGTCGCGAGGTATGTGTTGGAGCCCCCCCCTCCCCCCGCTGACGAGCCAGGCTAGAGTATTAGACAAGTTGGCGTAAGCAGGCGCTCGGAAAAATGCTTAGTATTTCGTTGCTGCCGCTGCTGCTAGTTACTGTTGCTGTTGCTACTGTAGGCGCTTGAGGGTGCCCCGAACCAGCTTATTGGGTGGAGTTAGCATTGGCAAAAGAAAAAAATACGAGCCGTGGTTTTGGTAGCATTTCTTTTGGCATGATGTTAGCCTTTTTTCGGAGGCCATCCCGGCACATCCGCATGCGTTTTAGAGTGAGTGCGCTACGTGCTCATTTCAGAAAAAAATGTCTTCGTCCAATTTTTGGACGGTTACAGATGGTGGTGGTGGTGGTGGTGATGTCTACTGATACTACTGATAGGTAGCTGAGGAAACGGCGATAAAAAACTCTTCGTCGGAAAAGCTTAAGAAACGGTTGGTTCTGTTTTACGGTTCATCGTACGGTTATAGATGATGGCGTTTTCCACCTGGTCGAAATGTCGTTACCGACCGTATACCGCCGTTGTGTTAGAAAACATGTAGGGTGTGCCTTATTAGAAACGAAAAGGAAATGGAAATTCGATTTCGATTTTGATTCTGTTTCTGGTACGTAAGACATCCCCTTAGTTGCTGTCCCGGCATTTTTTTTATGAGACAATAATTATGGTGGTGGTGATTATATCCTTCCTTGTTAGTCTCCTGTGGCAGGTGGTGTGGTGCTTGGGGCGCTGGGGCCTCTATATGGAACGGAAGGCTTGTTTTTTGGAAGATTCTAGACTGAAAGCTCGGCTTTAGCGCTCTGTTGATGTTTTGCCAAATTGATGTAGCAACAACGAACGTCAATCAAACGGTCTGCCTCCCTGTCTCTTTTTCTCTTGGTGAGTTTATCATTTATTTTACTACTATTAATACTGGAAAAGAAGTCCCACCCCAATTCCAAGCAGTTTGTCCCCAAAAGCATAGCTGCAGCTCTAAGGGGGTTGAACATTGCGTTATGATAATCATGAATCGGTCAATCGACCGTTTTCGGTGGTTTCGTTACCAACCCCCCCCCCCTCAGAAACGACGGATATTGTGTTATATCGGACCTCGCTTGTTTTGTTGTACAGACAGTTAGACTCGACGGCAGGGCGACATGGCGTCTCTCCCTGCTGCAGCGTAATACTGCTGTACTGCTACGACAACGAACTTGTTGGTATACTGAAGTATGTATTCGATCGTTGTTTGCCTCGAGCTTGGTGTTCTATTCCATCCATCGATTCTATCTGCTGGTTGGGTGTGATGAGATTGTAGATATTAATAGATGATGTAAACTGGAAAATAAAAAAGGGTTGCAGCAGGTTGCAGTGCGAAGATATTCACATCCATACATCTTCGTCATCATTCATGCTGAACGGCCAAGTTCCCATTTTTTTGTTTGACGAGGGGCACGCCACCATGCGTTTTCGAGGTATTTTCGGATAAAATGATCAGAGTACGTACGAGGCCCGGGGTACGTACGTCCGGGGTACGTACCTGATAGTATATATTTTTGGCGCTCCTTCCGTGTTTCGATGGGGAAGAACGTGTACCTGGTACCAAATATCTGGTACTTTCTTTGACTGCTGCTGCTGTTGTTGTACTTGCACTTAATGTAAAAGAAGAAGTAAGTGTTTTCTGCTCCGTTGGCGCACATGCAACAATTCTGGACGTAAATGTAAGAACTATTTTGTGTTCACATCAATACCGCAACGATCCTTAAATTTACGCCCAGAACGGTGCATACATCGGTGCAGCACCACCAGGTCTTTGAACGGAAGAAGCATGCGCACATCGCGAATGAATTGCCCGTCGGTACGATACTTCCCGCCGCTGTGCGAGTCATATGGGGCTGGTCATATGCTCCTGCGCGTACTGCTACTACTGCGAACAGCTCCTGCAGTAATCTGCAAGTGGTGGTGCTGTTTAGTTGAGCGCGTTTACCGTACCGTATGATGCTTTCGGCTCGATTAGACCCGGGACAATTCAACCAACCAAGTTCCTCCATTTCTGGCGAGCCCCAATCCACCCGAAGCACCAAAAAAGAGGCGATAAACGAAAATACCGCGCGTAGCCCATTGGAGCAATTCAGACACAAACGTCATCGTCATCACCTCAAAAGCTACTTCCCAGCCAAGCAACAGCAACAAGCAACGCTCCGCTCCGCCCCAAGCCAAGCCGCACCGCACACCACAGATAGCCACATAGGCCGACACGATAGCACCCACACCGCGCGCAGCAGCGTTCCCCGACGCAATTGCTCCCTCCCGCAGCAGCTGGTAATCATGAAGCTCTCCTCACTTTTTCTGCTAGCAGCACTGCCATCAGCATCTATTGGTTTCGTGTTGCCCGGAGCATCCCCCTCCCTTCGACCAGCTGTGACCGTATCTACGGGTGGCGTGCCTGCTTCAACCGGGCGCACATCTTCCCCCCCTTCCATGACGGCTGTGAGCGGCGGTGGCGCGGGTTCCGAGGGCGACACCACCCCGTGGTCAATGACCGCGGTGTGGCGCGACGTGGTGGGGTCTGCCTCGCAGACCAAGGCGAAAGTAGACACGACGGTGAGTCCGGCGCGGCGCGCGGCTCGCGAATTGTTTTGGTTTGTTTTGAATAACTTTTCTTGATTGCGATTTTCGATTTTGGGTGTTGTCAATTTCCAAGTCTATTCCATGTCCCCATGGGGAACGGCCACAACAAGCGCGCGAGAAAGCCTAGTCTCTCCCCTGCCACCCGATTGTGACCCTCTCTCCCGAGGCTCATTGCTGCAGTCGCGCACGTGCGTTGTTGTGCTCTCTGGTCTTATGTTCGGCGATGTTCGATCCGGCAGGCCACCCCACACCCCACCCATCTTCTGCATCTCCTATCCATTCTGTCTGAAAAAATAAGACTCGTTCATCTATTCATATTAAGACGAAAATGGTCCTTATAGCTTGGGTCGTTAATTTTCGAAAATATAAGTACCATTTATCTTCATTTTAATAACCAAACGGTCGTTATATTTCCGGATATAGTGATATCCTATAAATGTCTGATTCCGAGAACCGCCAAAAGTACGAAAATATAAGAATCGTTTTGTTTTCATACTAATAATAGAACGGTTCTTATATTTCTGTACAGATTGGTATCCTCCTATATCTGATTCCGAGAAAAAACGCAAATAAAATAAAACAGTAAAATGAAACAGCAACCGCGGTATGCGTCATCCGACTTTTGGTAGACCCTCAACTTGGAAGAGCGCATGAACGAGCGCATGAGGCAAGTCCATGCGGCAACACAGCAGCATTGCCCCACCCCAGCCAGAGTACCTTCACCCATGTACACCATCCCAGCGTGCATGTCCAGCATTAGCACGCTATGTTACCCCGGGGATCAGATCTATCTATCCATCTATCACCCAGGATCATCGTTCGGCCATACTTACCATACCCACGCGTGTATTTTCGTTTGCCTCCTTCCTATACGGGCAAGTAAGAAAACTACTAGGAAAGGCACCGGGTGCTCTTGTTGTTTGCGCAAGAATTGTTTGGGTTCGATTATCATGTTCACACAAGCACACCAGCTGATACACACACGCGTAGATGTCAGGAGGCACTTCTTTCGCCCCGTGACAGACAGCAAATTTGCCTTGACTGGCACCAAACTACTAGTTTTTTTTGTGCAGCACTCGGCTAAACCCTTGACAGCGCACGTTTTCCCTTGCTTGACATGTCTCCTGACATCTCTGCCGGTATCATGCATAGCCCACAAATTCCCCGATTTCCATCGTACTTCGCCCTAGACAATAAACCACTATCGCTGCAAAATCACTCGATTCATGTTCCACCACAATTTTCGCCGATTTCCATACTTCATCCTAGACAAAATAACCCACTCTCCATCTTCGAAATGCTGCGAAAAATCGCTCATTTTTTTCAGGCCGCGGAGGTATACGCTGAGCTTAGGAAGAAGGTAGTGGTGAAGAAGGAGCGACAATCACTTGAAAGCCAGCTGTGCTCGCTCATCCGAATCGAGGGGAACAGCATGTCCTGTAAGGTGAGGCAGTGCTTGTGCGGAGAAGGGGTGGAGGGGCGGGGGAGAGCAGGGCCATCCACTTGGTGATTGTCCGCGCGGACTTTTCTATCGACAAAGTAGTGAAAGACAAAATGCCAGTGACACTACTAATGCTGTTTCTGCTGTTTTCTTATTAAACCAGGTACCTGGTACCGGTATGTAATTTTCATGACGTGTCTCTTTTTTCTGCTTCCGAGTTCAGCGCTTTTTCTGAATATGTTCATGAGTCCCGTACTATTTTTAGGACAATCCAGCACTAGTCTGTAAAACCCGTTATTCAAAGAACAAAGGAAAACAGGAAACATAAAATACTCGTACATGTGGCTCTGGGTAACAACACTTCAAGTCTTGTTCTTGTTTGCTTGCTTGCGTTGTCGCACTCTGCTGTCTGGTCGACACGAACGTACCTGGTACTGCTTACAAGTAATGTATTTTGCTGCTCTGTACAGGGTCGATTGCAGGTTATTTTGCTGTACTTGCGGTACGTAGAAAGATACTGCTGTGGCTGTCGGAGCTTGGTTTGTGCATGCAGTGTGCTGTTCTGTTGACTATTTTCTCGATTTGGTCCACCTACTGTACGTATTGGTGTAGGCTTGGTGTAGTCTATGTGTTGCACGGCGTACCAGTACATGAAGGCCTCGGCTAAAAACATCTATGGTATCATGTTGTTCTCACGTTAACTCTCATAATCAAGTCCGTGGTCACAGGACAGGCTCCAGTCGCTATCATATCATGGGGTGGCCTTGTAGGTGGTGATCGCAGGCCGCCAAGAACAAGTGTGCTGTTGCCACTGATTTCACAAGCCGCTACGATATTAAAATGTAGACTGCCTGGTACATATCCTTTAGGTGGGGATTGACTACAAGCAGTTCTAGGCTGTTGCTTGTTGGCCTAAGAAACCACCAAACACAACACTCAAGCAACAAGAGCAGCAGCAGCAGCAAGCTGTGACGTACCAGTACACCAGTGCCAACCTACAGGAAATGCCACCAAGTAGTCCCAGATACAAAGTGCAGTCCTCCGTCAAGACTTGACCCTGATGAGCTATGATCCACACCTTCGGGCTATGACTACCTGTACCTGATGTGTTATTGCCCGTAGATCCAAACCTCGCCCCTCCTCTTCCTGCTGTTCCTGGATAATGCCAGATACTACCCCAAACCCAATCTCTCCTCTCCTCCCCACCTATTATGGCAGCATGTTGGGGTCACAGGGTTGGGCGCCTGAATATCTGTACACCTGTACGCTGTTGTCTATGGTATACAACACGCCGACACGCATGAAGCAATTTGCAAGGCCGAATATCAACCACTTCGGGTCGAAGCCATAACTAACACCAGCTGACAGCTGACGTGCTCGTCCAAAACACAAAAAACACAAAATCTTGACGCCTAACGTGCTCCTGTAATGACAGCGACGTGCTGTGCGTCAGCGACGTGCTGTGCGTCACCCGTCGCGTGTCGCGAAAAGCCCGAGAAGGCCGCACTTGCCCTAAGATGTCATATGACGGGTACCGCCAGTCAAACCATTAGGAGCTGCTGTACTAAAAATAGTGTATTACGTCTAGGCGGCCGACCGTCACAGGCCTAGACTGCCGTCTTCTGACATCGTTGCACTTGTTCACATGGACTGCATGGAATATTGAAGTTTTTTAGTTTTTGATGGCTCGTCAGCCGTCATGATGAGTCATGAGCTCGTCACGGGTTGCTTCATCAATTTCCATATGATTTCATGATATTTTTATTAAAAATTAAAAATACACTACAGCTGCGAGATCGAGGATTTCGTCGAAACTCATCTTTGCAAGCTGTGTGTGATACTCCGATCGC
>JAYJMJ010266601.1:0-12746 GCA_036873875.1 Laminaria ephemera | reverse complement strand
ATGCCTGTGACGATGGCGGCGAAGAGTGATTTGCCACCTGAGCGCAGAATGTTGCCAAAGTCGAGGCGACCCACGGAGCGTTGCAAAAACCAGAGCATGATGATGACGTGGGTGATGTGTTTGATGGCGTCGGCGGCCATGAGGCTGAGTAGCTGGAGGCGGTCTACTAATAGGAGGGCTGTTATTAGGTAGACGCCGATGGAGATGACGCCTGCGAGGGCGGGTCGCCATGTGTCTTTGCGGGCGTAGCTGGCGAAGTTGAGCATGGTGTCTACGGCGGCGAAGGGGAGGCCGATGAGATACCAGCGGAGGACGGTGGCGGTGAAGTCGGTTTGGTCGGCGGTGAAGGCGCCGCGTTCGAAGACGAGGGTGACGATGGGGATGGCGAGGGCGAAGAGGCCAGCGGTTGCGGGGAGGATGAGGGTGAGGATGAGTCGGAGGCCTTCGGAGAGGGTGGCGCGGAATTCTGGTAATCGGCCGTTTGCCTGTCTGCTCAATGTCGGCAATGTCGCCATACTTAACGCAATCGCTACTAATCCCAGCGGAAATTGATAGAGCGTCGTCGCAAACTTCATGAAGGCAATATTGCCTTCCCCATTGCCAATGCCTGCCGCTAAGCGATAGCTAAAGCCGACGATGTAGGCGTTAATGACGATGCTTGCGGCGATGGGTGCGTAAAGGATGAGAATGCGGCGAATGGCTGGATTTTTCCAATCGGGCAACCAGCGGATTTTTGCATCACGCAGGGCGGGAATTTGCAAAATGACTTGGAACAGTGAGCCGACTAAAAAGCCCCACGCGAGTCCTTCGATAGAGCGCGAGAGTAGGGCAATGGTGACAATGGTAATGTTGAGGGTGGCGGCCATGAAGGCGGGCAGGGTGAAGCGTTTGAGGGAGTAGAGGACGCCGCTGAGTAGGCTGGCGAGACTGAGAAAGAGGGAGGCGGGGGCGACGATGCGCAGAAGTTTGACGGTGGTGTCAAATAAGGCGGGGTCTTTGAGTTCGCCTGCGCCTGTGAGCATGGCGGCTTGGGGGGCGAAGAGTTCGACGAAGATGACGAAGACGGCCAAGATGAGGCAGGCGAGGCTGAGAAATGCGCTGACGATGCGCCATAGTTCGGCGCGGTTTTCTTTGTCGGCGTATTCGCTAAAGACGGGGACGAGTGCGGAGTTGACCATTTCGCCACCGACGATGAGCTGAAAGATGGTTTCGGGAATGAACGCGGCGATTGTGTAGGCGTCTACTAGGCCTGTTGCGCCGAAAAGGCTGGCTTTTACGGTTTCGCGAACTAAGCCTAAAATGCGGCTGATAATGTTGCCAAAGGCGAGGACGCTGGCGGCGCGTACGATGCCGCGGCGTTCGTTGGGTTGGTCGGTGGGTGTTGGTTCTGTCATAAGCTGGGGTAGTCTATCTGATTGCGGGGCTGAATCAAGTGTGGAAGGCTACGAATGAGGTGTGGGTGAGTGATGGTTAACGGCCGTTTTCCCTCTTGAAAGCTAATTGGACGCGGATTTCACAGATAAACACGGATAAAGATCTTTTAGGACAGCAGGTTAAATAGAATTTTTTCGTGTGATTGTCTTGAGAAGGGTTTAGTCTTGGTTTAAAAGCTAATTGGACGCGGATTTCGCGGATAAACGCGGATAATACAAAAAAGGCAATTGCATGAAAATCTATCAACTGTAAAAGTTCCTCGTGTAGGGGCTTGTCGCGACAAGCCCAAGAGCCAGATAAGTATGATGTTAAACGAAGAATGCTTACGTAAAGCAAAGCTACCCCTACCGAAGAAATATACTGATTTGCAAAAGTAAACGAGGGTAATAAATTTCTGTGCGATTGCCATACGACAGATCCATAATTCCCATTAGTCAAACTACCTGTAAAAATAGATTATCTTTGCATAAAATCTCCTATTGCTAAAACACGCTCCCAGACTTAGAATATTCTTACAATAACATAGTCACTCATTTAGAGAGGTGTAGGGATCGGCCCGCTAAAACCTCAGCAACCACCGCAAGGCAGGTGCTAATTCCGTCAGACAATCGTCTGGAAAATGAGCAACAAAATGACAAACTTTGCTGCCACTCTGAATGACCTAGAGTGGCAGTTTTTGTTTATCGGCCGATAAATTGAACGTTATCGCTAGTTTCTAAAACATGCGTTAGCATGTTTCTATTATTAGACGCAGAATTTATTCTGCGTAATTTAGGAAAGAACAATGATTGATTTTATTATGCAGCCGTGGCCGTGGTGGCTTTCTGGCATTCTTATAGGCCTCATGGTTCCCGCGCTTTACATTTTCGTAGGCCAAGGGTTCGGCGTTTCTTCTAGCCTGCGCCATATTGGCTCAGCGTGTACGCCAAACATCAATATTGATTACATCAAAAACAACAACTGGCGCAAAGGCCGCTGGAAAATAGTATTTGTATTGGGCATCGCTTTTGGCGGATTTATCGCCAACTATGTGCTGTCAGACACGCCTGTCAGCTTCCTGCCCGCTTCCTATTACAGCGTTGGCGGCTCGGCGCGGCTTCTATTTGGTGGCGTGCTGGTCGGCTTTGGCACGCGCTATGCGGATGGCTGTACGTCAGGTCACGCAATTAATGGCTTGTCCAACCTTAACTGGCCGAGCTTGGTAGCGACGGTTTTCTTTTTTGTGGGCGGTCTCGCGGTCACGTGGGGCTTAGGCTCAATTCTGTTTTAGGAGACAATTATGGCACAACTTACTTTTTCCCAAGAACAAGAAACGGACAGCCTGTCTATCGGTCAATTGGTGATCACGCTCTTTTTAGGCATGCTGTTTGGCACGATTTTGATTAAGTCTGAGGTGATTAGCTGGCATCGGATTAATAAGATGTTTCTCTTCCAAGAGGCGCATATGTATTTGATTATTGGAACGGCCGTTATCGTCGGCATCATTTCCATGCTGATAATCAAACGCTTCGAAGTCAAAACTATTTCAGGCGACGACATCGTCTACGAACCCAAACCATTCAACAAAGGCACCATCATTGGCGGCGCAATCTTTGGCATGGGCTGGGCGGTTACGGGCGCGTGCCCTGGTCCAATTTATGCGCAACTTGGCGCAGGCGAATGGATTGCATCATTTACATTCATTGGCGCGTTGACTGGGGTATATTTATATGGCTATTTGAGACCAAAATTACCACATTGATGAGCGGATAGTTACTTAGTTGCCTAGTTATTTAGTAACTAGGTAACTAAAGTAACTGAGAAACTTTATGACGAAAAAACGCAAGATTGAAACAGAGTTAATTCGCACGCGCACCGCCGCGTCTGAACATCGGGAGCATTCAAGCTCTATTTATATGACGTCGAGTTTCACATTTGAAGATGCGGAACAGGGGCGGGCGATGTTTGCCAAAGAGGAAGACGGTTTTCTCTATTCGCGCTATGGCAACCCGAGTGTGCAGGAGTTTATCGATAAGATGGTGCTGTTGGAGAAGGGAGAGGCAGGAACGGCCGTTGCCTCTGGCATGTCGGCCATCTTCACCGCCCTCGGCGCACTTCTCGGCAGCGGCGACCACGTACTCGCCTCACGCTCACTCTTCGGCTCAACCCATCAACTCCTCAATAAAATTCTCGCCAAATGGGGCGTCACCTTCACCTATGGCGACATCCACGATGCCGAAAACTGGGCATCCCTCATTCAACCTAACACAAAACTATGCATCGTTGAAACCCCCTCAAACCCCGCGCTCGACCTCATTGATTTAGAAAAACTTGGCGACTTATGTACGGCTCACGACATCATTCTGCTCGTAGACAACGTTTTCGCCTCCCCATTTCTCCAAAATCCCATCGACTTTGGCGCAAATATTGTCATGCATTCCACAACCAAATGGATTGACGGACAAGGGCGCGGCATGGGCGGCATTTTGGTTGGCGAGCAGGCAATTATCGACAAAATTGATTATTTTGCGCGACACACTGGTCCCGCGATGGCGCCATTTAATGCGTGGATGTTTAGCAAAAGTTTGGAAACATTGCCCGTGCGCATGGAGCGACACTGTCAAAATGCACTGGCGTTGGCAACCTTTTTAGACACAGATCGCGCCATTAACTTTGTCAAATATCCACACCATCCTTCCCACCCACAATATGACATCGGCAAAAAGCAGATGCGCATGGGTGGCGGCATTGTCACGTTTGAATTGGCAGGCGGCTTGGCGCAGGGGCGCGACTTTTTGGATGCGCTAAAGATGTTATCTCTGTCGCCAAACTTGGGCGATTCGCGCACGATTGCCACCCATCCTGCCAGCACGACGGCTAGCTCGCAAACGGAAGAAGCACGCCTCGCCGCTGGCATCACCGACGGCATGGTGCGCATTTCGGTGGGGCTTGAGCATATTGATGATATTGTTGGGGATATTGAGCAGGCGTTGCGGGTGAGTGAGGGGAAGGTTGCGTTTGCGACTGGGTAGAGGGTAGGGGAAGAGAGAAAATCTCCCTAATACACCTATTTCCGTACTAAATGCATGGGGTTTAGGGTCATTGTTTCTGTTAGAATGGCTTTCATGTTTGTAAAATTTCTAAAATTTCAGCTTAAACTTCTTATTTTTATAGTCTTTATTTGGATTGTCGGTTATCTATTGCTGGCGACAGGTCGGCCACTTAGATTGGAGAAAACTAGCGAGCTTCATCCAGCCATTACTTATACGCGACTGTCGCGCAATGCGCCGCGCAAACATTTGATTCATGTGGCCGAGGTTGATTTGACGTATCCAAACCTTGAGTTTGTGCTGACGCCAGCAGACCCTGCGAGCAAGTATGATACGTTTGCTAGGAAAACGTCTACGTTTGCGGAAGAGAATGAGCTTTTTTTGACGATTAATGCAAGTTTCTTTTATCCGTTTGAGTCGACCCATCCGTTTGATTATTATCCCCATGAAGGTGATCCTGTAGATGCATTGGGAGAAATAATTGTGGCGGGTGTTCCGTTTGCTGATGATTTTGAGTCACAGGGGTTTCATTCTTTCTGTCAGTCGGATGAGCTAGTTTCGATTTTCTATGATTGTCCTGAAGGTATGGTGAATGTTGTTTCGGGCAATGAGATTGTGGCTTGGGATGGTGAAAGGGTGGGGACGATTGGGGATACGCCGTTGCCGCGTACGGCGATTGGGGTAAATGGGGATAACACTGTTATGTGGTTTGTGGTTGTTGATGGACGGCAACGTTTTTATAGTGAGGGAGTGACGATGGGTGAGCTGGCGGGTATTATGATTGAGCTGGGGGCGGATCGGGCGTTGAATTTTGATGGGGGTGGGTCGAGTACGATGGTGGTGGAGGATAACGGCCGATATTCAATCCTCAACGCACCCTACCACACCCGCGTCCCCATGCGCGAGCGACCCGTCGCTACACATCTGGGCATTCGCTTCAAATAAATCTTACCCGCACACATCGCGCCAGAATCTTTTCAAAAAGTAACCAATCTTACTTAACTAACCGAAAAAACCCTATTTGTAACCTCTTCGTTATCTCCCTGTAATATTTGCGCTTCCTCGTAATATTTGTGTAATCAAATCACCGTAACAATCTTTTCATACGCAGACTCTATCCCATATAGACACAAATATTAGACAGACAATTTAGTCTGAATAGGAGATATAACATGTTAAGAAAAATGATTTTATTATTGACAATTGTTGCGGCACTGGGCGTTGGCTCAGTTTTTGCAGCAGGCAATACGACGACGCTGAATATAGATATTTCAGGCTTGTCAGATTTAGGCGAAACGGCCGTTTACGAAGGCTGGCTCATTATAGACGGCGCACCCGTTAGCACAGGCGTCTTCAGCATCGATGGCACAGGAACAAACCAATCCTTTACCGTTGCGTCTGAGTACGCAGACAAAGCAGCCGCATTCGTTCTCACGATTGAGCCTGCAAACGACCCAGACCCAGCGCCTTCTAGCATCCACCCAATCGCAGGCTCATTTACGAATGGTGTTGCTGACCTAAGCGTTGGTCACCCAGCCGCACTTGGCAGCGACTTCGCTAACGCAGGCGGTGGCTACATCTTAGCTGCCCCTTCAGGCGACAACGCCGCTTATTACAACGGCTTCTGGTTCTTGCAAGACGGCGCAGCTTCTTTAGACCTACCGACATTGCCAGAAGGGTGGGCGTATGAAGGTTGGGTTGTTGACGAAAATGGCCCCGTGAGCACAGGCACGTTTACCGACGTAGCTGCTGCTGACAGTGATGGTGGCGGTGCGACGGCTGGTCCTAACCCGACCCCACCATTCCCTGGTCAAGACTTTGTTAACCCACCTGTAAACTTGATTGGCAAAACAGTTGTTGTCTCTATCGAACCTGTACCAGATAACAGCCCTGCTCCATTTGATTACAAGCCGCTGTTGGATGTAACCATTGACGATGTAGGAGAGGCTGGCGGCTTCCAAACTTTACAACAAAACCTCGGTAGCTTAGCCACAGGTACAGCCGTATTTGTAGAAAATGTTGCGGCACAACCTGCTGCAGCCAGTTCAGCAAGCGCGGGCAATAGCGTAGCCGTATTCAACACCCCAGTTGGCGCAGATGGCCCTGGCGCATTGCTATCTGGTTCTGCTTATGAAGTAACCTTTGATGCTAACAAAGGTCAAAGCCTGCACTTGGCTACGATGCTTGTGCAAACAAACGACTACTTCTTTTCACCAAACGAATGGGGCATTCAGCTCTATGATGAAAATGGAAATGCAAAAAGCGGTGATGTAACAGATGACGTTCACTTGTGGGACGCTGGCACGGAATTAAACGAACGTCCAGGCTCTGGCATTAGTCAAGCGCCTCGTCAATCTGGCCCGAACACGGGTTCACTAGACCTCAATGCAAAAGTCCGTCGTGCTCATGACAACTACAGCTTAATTCCAGCAGTTAACCAGCTTATCACTGTGACATTGACACACAATGGCGGCTCGAACTTCACCATTAGTATTGCTAATGTAAGTGGTTCTAGCAGCTTCGCTAGCCCATTGGCTCCAGGTGTCGTTTTGGTAACTGACCAAGTTGCGCCAATCTTCCAAAATCAATTCTTCGACCGTGGTCTTGGTCTGGAACAACTTGCGGAAGATGGAAACGCAGCAATCTTGGCTGACAATTTGAAATAAGCAATAAAATTTAGTTAGACAAATAATAAAAAAGCTCCATTAGGGTTACGCCTGATGGAGCTTTTTTTGTTGAAAATTTAGTCGTTCAGGTTAAACTTCTCACGCATTACAACAGTGTAACAAGCAAAAGGAGACGTTTAGTAATGGCATTAATACCTAGTGTGTTGTTAAAAAAGTTGTATACAAATGCGAGTTTGGAAAATGTGACGGGTGGGGTTCAATTTTCTTTAAAGAACCGATTGAGTGATGCGCAGGTGACGGGTGTAAATCATATTAAGATTAACGGCCGTTCTGTCCCTTTGTCCCATATTAAACTAGCACTAGTTGATGGCACAACGTTTGATCCCAGTGATGTGAGCGGAAATCGGCCGTTAAATTTCCCCCTGCGCTCAGTCGTCAACGTCCTCGCCGACACAGACAGGCTCGATCACGGCAAACACACCATTGAACTCTCCATACAAACCAAGCCATTTGGCAAAGTAAAATTCCTCGTTGACGATACCCTCAAAAATGGCAACGGTAACGGACACGTAAACGGCAAACTTGAAAACCGCGTACCGCGCGATTTAATAGACGACTTTAGTGACGCAGCCATTGGCACACGTCAGCAATTTGTTGAAACCTTCACCAACACACAGCTCAATCACGTCAAACAATACTCGGTTGACCCGCACACACTCAACGGCAACATAGAACAATTTACAGGCGTTGCCCAAATTCCTATCGGCATTGCTGGCCCCATTTTGATTGACGGCGAGCATGCGCAAGGGGAATTTCTTGTGCCTTTAGCAACCACCGAAGGCACATTGGTCGCCTCATATAACCGTGGCATTAAACTAGTCAACGCAGCGGGTGGCGTTAAGACAACTGTGTTGGATGATGCGATGCAACGTGCGCCCGTTTTTGTCTTTTCCGACGCTCGCGGCGCACGCGACTTTGATCGCTGGCTGACGGCCAATTTACCCAAAGTGCGCGAAATTGCAGAATCGACGTCTAGCGTTGCCAAGCTAATTGAAGTGGACACCTATCTTGCGAGCAAGTTTGTTTATGCGCGTTTCAACTTCACAACGGGCGATGCGGCTGGGCAAAATATGGTCGGTCGCGCCACATTTGAAGCATGCAACTGGATTTTGACCACGTATGAAGGGCCAAAAGTGGAACATTTTTATTTAGAGTCTAATTTTGCCACCGATAAAAAAGCGTCCCAAATTAACATGTTGCGCACACGCGGGAAACGTATTTCTGCCGAAGCAATAATTCCGCGCGATATTTTGATTGAGCAGATGCAGGTGACGCCCGAAGCATTGGTCTACCATTATGGGGTTGCCAGCGTCGGGTCGTTTATGTCGGGCGTGAACAATAATGGGCTTCACGCGGCCAACGCAATTACGGCGATGTTTATTGCGACGGGTCAGGACGTGGCGAATGTGGCTGAATCTTCGGCAGGTATTTTGTATTCAGAGTTAACGCCTGAAAAAGATTTGTACGTCAATATGACACTGCCTGCGCTGATTGTGGCAACACACGGCGGTGGCACAGGGCTTGGCACGCAGAATGAATGTTTGGCGATGCTGGATTGTGTGGGGAAGGGGAAGGTTAATAAGCTGGCGGAAATTATTGCGGGTGTGGTTGTGGCTGGAGAACTCTCTTTGGCGTCTGCCATTTCGTCGTCAGATTGGGTGTCGAGTCATGAAGCGCTGGGACGGAATAGGTAAGAATAATTAATAATTAACGGTGAATAATTAATTGTTAAGTGGCATCGAGCTTGGGTCTATGGTTTTAGGTTTTGCCCTTTCTTTCCACTTTCTACTCCCCACTTTCCACTCTTTTCTTTACCGCCAACGCCAATCGCCTTTGAGCAACATATACATTGTGCCAGCGAGGGAGAGGCCGAGGAGGAGTGCGCCGAGGAGGAGGCCGAGGGTGTAGGTGGTGATGAGATTGGGGAAAACGGCCGATTCGCTCTGCACAAAACGCTGCCCTGACACAGACGTCGGCAATGGCGTCGCAAAATTACTCACAGGGAGATCTGCCAACTGTTGCGCCTGCTTCGTAGACGTCGGGAAAACATTAACCCTTGTTGGCAAAATCTGATTCGCCGACAGCGTAATGCTCAAACTCACAGCCCCATTGTCATCTGGCGTCGGCACAACTGCGTCCAGTTCAACAACCTCTTCAAAAACTTCTGCAATTGGATACGCTGTTTCTATTATTAAGGGCACGATCTCCACAAGTTCCTCTTCAAGCTGAATCACTTCTGAACTCTCCAAGGCCGTTTCTTCTGGGAAAGGGGTTGGCGTGGGAAATTGGGTTTCGGTTGGCCGAGGTGTGCTTGTGGGTAAGGGTGTGCTTGTTGGGCGGCGTGTGTTTGTGGGCTGTGGGGTTGAAATTGGGTAGGCGGCGTTTTCTGTTGGGAGAAGCGTTGGGGTGGAAACGGCCGTTTCCGTCGCCTCACTCGTCGCAGTAGCTGTTTCAGTTTCTGTTGCAGTCGCCGTTTCTGTCGGCTCTGGCGTCACGGTTACCGTAGGCGTCTCTGTTTCATCTTCAGCCGCACTTGGATATTCCTCTGGGGTTTCCGTCGGCTCTGGCGTTTCCGCAGTAGACGTTTCTGTCGCTGTTTCTGTCGGCTCTGGCGTCGCCTCGTCTTCGTTGCTTGGATCAATAGCGGTCGAGGTAGAGGTCGGCTCAGACGTTTCCGTTGGCGTTAGCGTCAACGTGCCAGTTGGCGTCAGCGTCGGCGTCAAACTCATTAAAGGCGTTGCCGTGCAGTCTGGAAATAATGTCGGCGTTGCCAAAAAGTTGGCGGACGTGGGCGTGCTTGTTGGCGTACTCGTTTCCGTCGGCGTTAGCGTCGTCGTGACCGTTGCCGTGGTTGTACTCGTGGCAGTCGCCGTCGTGGTGGCTGTCGGTGTTGCTGTAGCCGTGGGCGTTGCCGTTGGCGGATTTAATATCACTGTTTGTAAATTGTTCAGCTCCGCATCAGCCGTACTATTTTCTTCCAAAACTTCATCAAACACATCGACAAAAATGGTGGCGGAAGACACACTGCCAATAGCAAACCAAACGCTTTCATTTGCGCCACTGGGCAACTCAGAAATAATTTTTTGCGTACCATTGACGTCAACTGAAAATTCGTCCGCGTCTACTCGACCAATATTTTCAACAGTGACCAGCAGACCAATCGTCGCGTTTCGGTTGTCACATGAGGTGGTTTCAATACTTAGTTTGACATCTTTGATGATTAAATCGACGGCTTCAAAGGCTACTTGAATAGGCGGCGCGAGAGGCTGACCCCATAAGGGAATTGCCAAGAAGAAACTCAGAAATAGTAGCTTTGCCCAACTCATCACCCTATTGTGGAAGATTTCATGACGATTGACAATACGGATATGTGAAAGTCTCGAAGACTTTTTAGGGTAGGTTTGTGCTTACCAATATAAAGCATGTTATAATTTGTGAATATTTGTACAAACTAAAAAGTACACTTTTTCTACTAATCGAAACCAATTACCCAAGGGTATTACGAACATGGATTTTCTTGAACCATCTGTCAATTTAGCCACTATTGCGCCTGTCGCCATCGTTGCAGCTTGGGCTGCGCTCATGCTTCTCGTGGACTTGTGGACTGACAATAAAAAAACTGTTGGCTGGTTATCGGCCGTTGGCCTCGGTGCCGCGCTCGTCTACGCCATTTCACAATGGAACACAGTCGCAGGCACATTTACACCGCCAAACGGTTCGCCAATGATCATATTGGACAACTATGCCACCTATTTGAACGTGATTTATTTAATCACAGGCATCTTGTCAATTTTCATTGCGCTAAACTACCTAGATACGGCCAAAATTGAGCGCGGCGAATATTATCCGCTCATGCTCTTTTCGATTGTCGGCATGATGCTCATGGGCATGGGCAATGATCTCGTTATCATTTTCCTCGCGCTTGAACTGCTCTCAATTCCCCTTTACGTCCTCTCTGGTTTCGCCCATCCAAAAATTGAATCAGAAGAATCTGCGCTCAAGTATTTCTTGCTTGGTGCATTCTCCTCTGGCTTCTTGGTCTTCGGCATCGCGCTCATTTATGGCGCAACGGGGTCAACCAACTTATCTGAAATTCTCGCTGGCGTTGCCATGAGCAGTACGCTCCTTCGCGCTGGTGTTGCCTTCCTCATTGTTGGCTTTGCCTTCAAAGTGGGCGCGGCGCCCTTCCACATGTGGACGCCAGACGTTTATCAAGGTGCACCAACCTCCGTCACAGCATTCATGTCTGTTGGCGCAAAAGTGGGTGGTTTCGCCGCACTGATTCGCGTGTTACTCTATGCGCTCCCAGCAATGGGTGAAGCGTGGGTTCCCGCAATCGCAGTCATTTCTGCGTTAACCCTCATCGTCGGTAACTTTATCGCCATTCGCCAAGATAATATTAAACGTATGTTGGCTTATTCAAGCATCGCTCACGCTGGCTATATCTTAATGGGTGTGGCGGCATCATATGCAAACCCAGAAGGGGTTAGCGCGGCATTGTTCTACATGATGGCTTATATGTTCACGAACATGGGTGTCTTCGCTATCGTGGTTGCGCTTGAATATTCTGGCAACAGCTCAAAAATCAAAGATTATGCAGGTCTATGGAAACGCTCGCCGATGTTGGCGATGACCATGTTGTTCTTCATGCTCTCGCTCACAGGCATTCCGCCCACAGGTGGTTTCAGCGGCAAGTTCTTCATTTTCCGCGAAACGCTCGCTGCGGATCTTACTTGGTTAGCCGTTATCGGCGTGGTCACCAGCGTGGTGTCTGCCGTCTATTATTTGCGCGTGGTCTATACGATGTTTATGTATGATGGCTCTGAGAAAGTGATGTCGCGCCCTGCGCTCAATGTCACACTTGCCATCGCGGTAATTGCAACGCTGATTCTCGGCTTTGCGCCTGCGCCTTGGTTCCAGTTTGCGCGTGAAGCGGCGTTGAAGGTTGTGGGTGGCTAGGGAATAGTCAATTTTTAATAGCCAATAATTAATTGTTAAGTTAACGGCCGATTGTCTTAGATAATCGGCCGTTTTTTGTTTTCCCGTTAAGATAGTAAAATGTAGAGCATCTATTCGATATATATGTCATTAAATTCAGGAATGCGTCATGAAACTTAAAAGCCACCAAATACGAGCTATTCTAATTTCAATATTAATATTTGTAGTAATTGTACCTAATGCCTTATCTCGGAATTTTCAGTCTGTCGAGTCACTAATAGGAAACTCCCCAATATTTTCACAAGTTCATTTTATTGAAAATAGCTACTTTTATTTGGATGGAATTGTTGAATACGATCAACTAAATGAGATTCTTTACGTGTTGCACAATGAAGAGATGAATACAGTCGACAGTAATAAAAACCATCGACAGTTTTTGATCTCAGATATTGAAAAGATATATGAAGCCACGATAGGCAGATCAGATGGATATTTATATCTATTCGCCAGACACAAGGATAATTCGCATTATATCTACGTTGTAGATATGTCTACAGAAACAATTGTAAATAAGTTCTTGTATGAAGTGCCTGACAATGTTTTTAATGTGAGTATTGATTACTATCAGACATTGTTAGAGGGTATGGCTCTTGTAGGT
>JAYJMJ010266591.1:0-13547 GCA_036873875.1 Laminaria ephemera | reverse complement strand
GGTGTTTTTGAGTTTTCGCCAATATCTCGTCGAGATCGAGTCGAATTATAAACATGTCTTATTTTTTATATACATTTTTTTTTTGCACATGCAGTGTTGTGTCAGGGTTAGTGCCTCCAAATTTCAAGTCCTAATTCGCAGTGGTTCACGAGATACGACGTGCCGATGGTTTATCCATTTTTTAGCTGGCCCAGCTCGTAGGTATACAAAACATTCATATTGCAAAAAAAACAAGAATAACATTCCGACGAACTTGGGTTTAAGGAGCGCCCCGTCATCAAAAAAAAAAAAGCAAAAAAAAAAGCCAAAAAGGGCTACCTCTCTCTATGATATCGTAGTAGCACGCGTCTCAATTGAGGAACCCCGTCAACCAAAAATAGTTTTTTGCCAAAAAATGTTGTTTTTTTTTCCCCTACCTTAGCTCGAGTCGTGTAATTAATGTGCCCATTTCACGACAATTTCGAGTCTATACTAGTAGCGACGCATGCCACGATAATAGAGGTACACCACTTTGTTTCTCGGGCTCTTCACTTGCGGAGCTCTAAACCTCACCCAAAAAAAATTATTTTGAGAAGAACGAAAGTGCAACCCGATGAGCAAACCTAATGGCCTAGGTGTACAAACAAAATAATCATGTTACGACAAAACAAGAATGACATTCCGACGATTTTGGGTTAAGGAGCCCCATCCGCCAGAAACAAAAAAATCCGAAAAGTGCTACCTCTACCGCAGCATATGACGATTGAGATATGCTACGATAGAGGTGCACCAGTTTTTTTCTGAGGCTCTTCACTTTGAGGAGATCTGTATTTCACCCACAAACTGATTTTTGAGTAAACTACAAAGTGCAACCCGGATGATAACAAAACCCATGGCCTATAGGTATACGAAAAAAAAAATCAGATTTCAAAAACAAGAACACGACATCCCCCGACGATTTTGGGTTAAGGAGCCCCGTCATTCAGAACCAAAAAAGCAAAAAAAAAAGTTCTACCTCTATCGCAGCATATGACGATTGAGATATGCTACGATAGAGGTGCACCGGTTTTTTTCTGAGGCTCCTTCCTCACTTAAAAGGAGTTTTGAACTTCACCCACAAACTAATTTTTGAGTAAACCGAAAGTGCAACCCGGATGATAACAAAACCCATGGCCTATACGTAGGTATACGAAAAAAAAATCAGATTCAAAAACAAGAACGACATCCCCCGACGATTTTGGGTTAAGGGAGCCCCGTCATTCAGAAACAAAAAAGCAAAAAAAAAAGTGCCACCTCTATCGCAGCACGCGTCAGCAACTAATGTGCCCATTTCTCGACAATTTCGAGTCTATAGCATATGACGGGTGCTGCGATAATAATAGAGGTAGAGCATTTTTTGGCTGAAACGTTTTCTGAATGACGGGGCTCCTTAACCCAAAATCGTCGGAATAGAATTCTGTTTTTGCAAAGTTTATTCGTTGTATACCTAGGCCATGGAATCGTTCATCGGGGTGTAGCACTTTTGAGTTTCCCCCACAATAATCGGTTTTTGGGGGAGGTATAGAGGTCCTCACGTGAGGAGCCTCAGAAAATAAATGGTGAACCGATACCGTAGCATGCGTCATATAGCCAGCCATGAAATGGCGGGCATTTTTTTGTTAGCGAAGGGACCGCTCGAAACAACGAACGAAGAAACCGCATACAATTTCCATCAAATAATAAAAATCCAGACCACTCTGGCCTGCGTTTTTAGTTTTACCCCTTTTTCCATGACGGCGCCAAAACATTCGACCCAAGGACAAAAACACGCGGTGCGATATGATACGAAACAGGTACACAGCAACAGCCCCCCCCCAGTAAGGCGGTGGTGAGCCAGAGCAACATTACCGCCTTATTGGGGGAAGCCGCCTTATTCATTCCAGGTTATGAATGCAATTCCCCAGTCGCACCAAGCGATTTCGACTCATATCGGGATACCGCCTTATTGGGGGACTCCCACTGTATAAAAATAGTAGTTCTACCCATTACGATACCCCTGCCTGGCGAAAAGAGCCCGAGGCTTCGAACATATACAGCTCGGGAAAGAGCGCACCCCCGCCGTCCCCCCGCCGGTCGTCACAATGGCATAACCCCCCCCAACGTCAAGCCAACCGTAAGCCAGCGACATACCAAATGGTAGGTCAACGATACGCCAACGGTACCAACGACATACCAAATGGTAGGTCTACGACAAGGCACAACGGTACGTCAATGGCAAGCCAACAGCAAGCCAGCGACAAGCAAACCGTGTGCCAAAACGAAAGCCAACGGCAATCCAACAGCAATCCAACGGTAATCCAACGGTAAGCAAGCGGCAAGCCAACGGAAAATCAACGGCAAAATCCACCATAAAATCCAAAGGAAAATCCAACGGAAAAATCCAACGGAAAAATCCAACGGGGAAATTCAACGGCAAGCCATTATCGTACCGCGTCTATTTATCGCCCGCCTCTTCACAACCGCCCCCGCCCAACCAACAGGCGGGGGGGAAGCACCTTGCCTATATCCACCGTTTATCTCCAAGAAAGGACAAAGGACAAGGACGAAGGAAGAAGGATAAGAGAAAGGGGACGAGAAAGGGGACGAGAAAGGGGACGAGTGCGATGACGGGGAGGAGAGGAGAAGGAGGGCGAGACAACTTAGCGTCACACCCCCCCTCCCCCCAAACCAATAACTCACACCAGCTATATCATACTCGCCTTGCCCCTCCTGACGAGCAAGAGGACGAGGAAGAGGAAGAAGACGAGGAAGAGGGCGAGAAAGAGGAGGGGGGAGGAGACAACCACATGTCACCGCGTCGTTTTTTTTCTTCTTCTTTTTAAATATCTTCTACTTTCCAGCTTCTGGACAAGCCGTGGTCACAGGTGTCGTCCCTTCTCCCCCCCGGTACGTGCCTTCTTTTTATCGCGCAGAGGGTGCAGCATTCCCAACGCTCATCGATTTTCATCGAAGTTTGCTAATTCACGCTCTCGCGCTTTCCGCAAGTCAATTTTTTGCACAAGAAAAAGTCCCTACGAGTATGTACGAGTATGCACTCGGGGGAGCTCGAACCTGCGAAATCGACCTTTGTGGTTACGAGGTTAGCCCACTAGACCATCAGGAACGTGCGACTACCTCGAGAATTTAAAGCTGAAAATGACTGAGTACCTGCCAGCACCTGGAGCACTTAAAAGCTGAATAGTATTCATTATCTGCCAGTACCTGGAGTACTTAAAGCCGAAAATAACTGAGTATCTGCGAGTACGTGGAGTACTTAAAGCTGGGTATAACTGAGTACCTGCCTGTACCTGGAGTACTTAAAAGCTGAAAAGTACTGAGTACCTGCCAGTACCTGGAGTACTTAGAGCTGAAAAGGACTGAGTATCTGCGAGTGCGTGGAGTACTTAAAGCTGAAAATTACTGAGTACCTGCCAGTACCTGGAGTAGTTGAAGCTGAAAAATGTACTGAGTACCTATCAGTACTTTGAGTATCAAGACCTGCAATGACTGAGACTGAGTGGTATTGGTACGCTGACGACCTTTGGTAAATTTCTACTTAAAATCTCGACCTGGTACCTGATCTCACAGCTGAAGTGTTTTTTTCATTTTCTAAATATAGGAAGAGGTGCAACCGAATACCGAAACAACGGCGACGCGTACAATATATAGAGGCAGCATTTTCTGGCTAAAATATTTTCTGAATGACGGGGCTCCTTAACCCAAAATCGTGGGAATGTCAGCCTTGTTTGAAAAACAAGTTTTTGTATACCTTGGCCATGGGTTTGAACATCGGGTTGCACTTAATTTTTTCTTGGGGATAGATAATTTTTGAGTGGGGTTCGTGTAGAGATACTGATGGGAGCAGAGGCTCAGAAAAAAAAGGCTTCACCTCTACCGTGGCAAGTATCCGTCGAGAAGCACGAGTGATGGCTATCGCACCGAAGGTTCTCTACAGCAGCATCGCCTGAGAATGTTGGGCAAGAAAGCAGCTAGAATCGCCATGATACACGCCACAAGTTGAAACGGTAGGTACAGTAAGGAATACACGAACCAATGCCACAGTACGAGAGTCGTTGGTCAAAAGAGATACTTCAATAAATTTAGGCAGAAGTGGGTACCGGTCTAGTAGATGGAGGAGCAACAAACCACAATCCGAAATACGAGGCAATAAGCCCGCGTGAGGACTATCGCGTAAAAGGTTTTCTCCATCGCCTACGAGTGTTGGGAAAGTTGGCACCTGTCGTCATCATCATAGTACTGCTAAGGTATTAGTGGGATATTAGTCCGTTTGACCACTGGTAACAGGTTAACCAATTGCCTACCCAAACTAAGCCTTATAACACCCCCCCCTCCCCTGGAACGGCGGGATAGCAAATCATCAGGATATACGGGCGGACATATCGGTTCCATGTCCTGGGGATACTGGGGAGAGTATTTTTCAAGTTCGACCATGGGGAACGTCGTAAAAGTTTATTATTGGTGGAAGGTGAGATTCGAACTCACGGCCCCAAAGCCCATGGTCCGTCGACGACGCCATTTGGTAAGGTATTAGTGGGGTATTAGCCTGTTTGACCACTGGACCGGTAAAAGGTTAACCAATTGCCTACTACCCAAGCTAAGCCTTATAGCAGTACACCATCAGTATCCGGTATTTTATACCACTCTGTCCGGAAAAATGAGGACTGTCTAGTTGAAGCATTATTAATAGTGCCCAAAATGTGCTTACATTTCCGAATAAAGTGGTACCCGGGAACGGTAACTACGAATCAACATGATACCACACCCGCCGCTCTTCTTGTAGAGGCCCAGGCCGGCACCTAAAACCAAGTAAAAACAACCTACGCGGATCGTTTAGTTTTTTATCTGCATTAACTCTAAAATCCCAACGCTCTAAGTGTAAATAGGTCGTTTTTCATATTAAACCGACATGGTGGCGAGGGGGTGTGGTGTTGTTTTCTCTTTTCGTGTGGAACGGTGTGCCGTTCTCGTTGTCTGAGCAACTACATATGCGGTCGTTGTCGACGAAAGGGAATAGAAGCAAGCCAGGCGCTAGTCGAAAGGCCACACTCGCGCATCAATTGAGAAAATAATGCTCATTGATTACCAGGTATGATTACCAGGTATACTCTTAGCACTTTTACAGCAACGATGTGTGATTGACACATAGTCGTCCCAAGTACGCCTTGTTGCGGTGCAATCGGTACACCAAACACGAGTGAGTTTGATGATTCGTAGGGTCGATGAGTCCAAAACGCCCAAACAAACGTCACCGTAGTCTGCAGTGGGAGAGTCAGATCTGTTCTAGTTCTAGCTGGTGTACAATTTGATAGCCTGAACAGCTATTAATAGCTGTCTGTGCGGTCGCTGGCGAGAGTAGGGAGGCCAGACGCTAAGAGAGACTAATCCACCATCGATCGGCAAAACTGTTCTAATATAAAACCTGCCAGTATACTACAACCATGCCTGATTGAGACGTAAGAGAAGCAGCAGCAGGAGGTGGTAACGTGTACAGCAGTCGTATGTAATCTGAACAAACAAACTTTGCGGTCGCTGGCGAGAGTGGGCAGTAAGCCAGATGCTAGGCAAGCGACTGAAGGCGAATCGATCGATAAAGCTGTCCTTTAACAACATCTGCCTAAAACAACAACACCTACAGTACCTGATTTTATGTTAGATGTGCCTGTGGTACCAATGTTATCAGTCTATGCATCAAACACGACCGTAAGTTTGATCATGCTGCGGGGGGAGGAGTCGATTACGCGAAAACAATGTTGTGGCAGGCAGTGAGAAAGCGAGACCCTTCGGCCAGAGGCACTTGGCGGGAGGGCGCCTGAAACCTTACTGGACGCTACGAGTCAGGGTCACGGCTGTGTATAGTAGGAATATATTGTATAATATGCCGAACCCCAACACTAACACTAACCCTAACTCAGTCAACCAATGTTCCTCGCTGGTCCTCTTCGTCTGCAGTTGTACATAGTACACACCGTGTGCGCCACCCACAGAGAATTGAACAAGTGGTGAGGTCTACTGGTTAGCGACACCTACTTCATATGTAGTACAACAGTAGTGGTCCCTTCATAGTGCCGGTATGTGCCAGCCGGTAAATGCTGGCACTCTAAGCGGCAACCGGCGCTTCTCTGATTACTGCCATTACTGCGGGTTCGTATATGTACCAAACCGATTTCACAGTCGCTATAGCGGGCAACCGGCGATGCTGAACCGGCACTATGGAGGGACCACTCCTGCATGTACCTCTCACCTTCAGTAACTATTGCCTCGGCCTCGAGCAGAGTGTGGTAAAGGACGATCGAAGCAGAGTAGAGAGGGCGCTGGAGCTGTCGGCACAGGATGGATTATGTTGTGATGGTGGTGGCGTCTGTTGGGCGGGCGAGTCACGGGACTGTCGTGTTTTGGTTTGCTATTGCGCCGCTCAAATTAATGCGGCGCAACTCGGCTGAACGCACAATGTGCTATTTTGCCATATTGTCCCTTGACTTTTCCAGTTTTTCTAGCCGAGTCTCGATCGAATAGTGTTGCAGATATATAAACAACGTATTTAGTAGTTTCGAAGCTGGTTGCCTATGCAGTGCATGCTTCAGTACGGCAGTATTACGTCCTAAAAGGTACCTGTGGTATGTAGTTAATACCTGAGGTGTACTCGTACTCCAGCGCCTCGCATCATAGTATATAGAATGCGTTGCTGTTAGGAAATGGGCGGCGGCCCCCCTTAACCGTTGTATGCTACCTGGTGCTGTGCTACTGTTCAAAATCATCCCACACGAATGTTAAGATTTTCAGGGTTCGATACTGCGGATACTGCCCCTACTCGCATTTCTGCACTGCTCGTACTGCTCGCAGTATTTCGGCCGTCAGCACTGGCAATAGTCCGAGTACTTGCAGCACCAAATACTTCAATAATACTCGAATTGTAGTCCAAGTATGAAGTATACTGGGAGCATCTGTGCACACTGCTGCATCACCAAGGGGAGTTCCCGATCTGTTTCCTACACGAGGTTGTACGCCCCTTAGCACGCGCAATGGAAGTATCACGCGATCACGCCCAGCTTGCAACGACGAGTTTCGACGATATTCTCTTACCTCACGAGATATCGCAGGTATTCTTCACACATACAATACATGCAGTATTGGCCCTCTACTACGAAACCTGGAATCGGGCTCTAGGCTACATCCTTATTCTGGCGGAGCGAGATGAGAGCTTAGATTCTTACCCTTTCCTATAGACGGCGAGAGCCCAATCTACATGCTGCTGTTGTTGTTGTTGTTGTTCTCACATCAACTCTCATGGTCAAGTCCGTGGTCACAGGACAGACTGCAGTCACCTTGGAGTGGAAGAATACCCCGGGGAAAAATAAAATACAAACCACACGTGGTACACCTATATATCATAGCTAAAACAAGTCGTACATCCGCCAGAGAAAAAAAAGTCGTAAATACGCTAACTAGCGGCCAGTAAGCATTGATCAGGGCGTCGCTTGACCGTACCATCGCCAGTAGATCAAAACAATCTGCTTCAACACACGATATCACGCATGATTCCGTGGAGGCTCACATCCGAACAAGGGTAGACGAAAACTAGTGCTATTCTTGCATGATACACCCGACTCCGGGATCACCACCGAGGTAATCAATACAAAGTTCCCTGAAAACGGCTATGCTCAAAGCAAAGATACTTGTCTTGTCATTGTCTGTTCTATCGCTGGCGCGATTACCCATGGTTCCGTGCTTCTTGTCGACAACTAACCACCAACCAATAGCCGCATCTCCCCGAATAATTTTCAGGTGACCCGCATATGACAGGCTTCCACGGGCAGGAGTTCGACTTCACGGGCGAGGACGGAGCATGGTATGCCTTGATCTCGGACTTACCGTCGTTGCACCTCAACATGCGAGTGATGAAACCGGTGCCTGATCTACCGGAGATTTCGAAATCACTGGCATGTCTCTGATCACGTTCGATGCTGACGGTATCGAGCACAGCATCGTCACATCTGTCAACAACTCGCACAGCTTGGACAGCTCCTATCCATCAGGGATGTCCACGTGCCTCGCAGACGGGGTGCTGAGTGTTGTCCTTGACGGAGAACATGTCATTGCTTCACCTGGTACAGCTACGCCAGGTCCTGGAGTTGGATCTCCACCGTTAACCTCCCCGGGGCGTGTAGGCCGTTCAGGTTCGAGAAGTACTGGAAATTGAATGAACAACTTCCCGTTAGTCAAGCGAGCAGGATCCAGTCGCAGAATATGGCCGAGTTGATCGACGATGGTCCCTCCTTGGGTGCCAATGAAGACATGGGCAAACGGATTCTTGGCGACCCGACTGCTACGAACCTGATGGAATGCGCTTCTTACGTGGCGCAGTGCATGGAGACCGTTGGAAGGCTTTTCGCTCATCAACCTGAACACACCTCTTTCAAAATATCAACTCCGAATGAAGCTGTTTTCGTGAGCCACGGCAGACTTCACCAGGTCGCCATGCGCGACCCCACATATCAGTACGACCTTCCTGACCATCTGACGTCGCAGATGAACTTGGCCACTTGGCCATCGACCATAATGACGTAAGCCGACACGAGACAGGAATTCTTGGCAAGACTTTCGTTCCTACAGTCGAGGCCAGCGGCAACGGTATCATGAACGGCGTGGACGCCGTCCGTGGCACTAAGCAGAGCTGTGAGTGTACACTCGTAAAATATAAAATAACACACATATATTGACGCCTTGTAAATTGGTGTGTTCAATGACATACCGGGGATGGTTTGATCTCATTTACTACGTGGTCTGCAGCGAACACGAAGATGACCAGTAGATGCGCCTGATCATTACTCAAGGGTATCACGCCCTTTGGTGGGTAAGTACATGTGCTTGGTAGCCCTTGCTACCCTATATGCTTCCATGTCTGATTGGATACTACTGAAGAGCCTGGACGTCACTCGCATGTTGTTACTTGACGCAGTATACGAAGGAGCCAGAGCCCGTAGGGATAGCGTCACCGTGATGGGACGTACAGTCAACCAGCATGGGGCTGAGTCATTGACGCATTTTCACCATCGTCCACGACAGTATATACCATCAAACATCAACCTAAACACGTAAAAAAAACCCAGAGAACGTCGAAGGATCTCGTTTAACTCCCGAACACAGTTATTCATATTTGGTAGTCCACATGCCGACAGTTACTCGTCAACCCTTTCCTGCTCATAGTGGTGAACCGCCCGCTTTTGATTTTCCGCACCGGCTGCCCTTTGGACGTTGGGTTCGCTTGACACACGCACGGCATGTGAGCGCTAAACCGTTCCCCATGACATCGTGGGAAACATGTCCATGTGATCGTCAGCGACAAGGCACGGATGCGTGGGTGGTAGCTTCACTCAGACCTGCAGCCGGCTCAATGGGCAGCAGGTGGATTGACGTACTCGGTTGGTTTGGGAATTGCGTTATTTGTCATCAGATTCGGATTGGTTTAATTTTTTTGTCGACCTGGTTAGTCTCACTCTGCGCGCATTGCCTGGGGTGGCTGTCCATGACACGAACCTCGATTGGGCCACCGATTGTCACGGTGCGTATTAAGACAAGACAAAGTCCCCCGGATGAATAAGTTAACCGTGTTCTGCCGGCCTTGCTCACCCCAGTAAGCCCTACCGGTTTCAGCAAGCGGATACGTTTGGCGCCGAACCTGCTTAATTATAGCCGACATGCGCCCGTTTGTTTCGCGATTTCAGTACGCATGTGTGTTTGATGAGGCGCAAGTCGGGTTTCCGACCATCAATCCACTCACTTCGCGCTTCAACCGGTCGACGTGATGCTCAAATTTTACCATGGCGGTGGAACTCGAGCAATCCGTACGCGAAAGTCTTGTTACAACGGGAATTCTTTCAACGAGATCATTATCAAAGGTGGTATCGTGTCTCATGAGACGTGCTACTGCAGGGGGAGCACGTTTGGGCTTATTTGTGTCTCGCTGACGGGCCTCCTGAACTAGGGAGCAGCCCAATATCGTCGATCAGATGTGTATTTTACGATACCATTTGTTGGATACCTAGACAAGATGGGATTGCGGATCGGGCGTTCCTAGCACGTTTTCCTCATTTCCGTTGTAGTGGGGGGAGGTTATAGAGCTCCGCGAGTGTGAAACGTAGTAATCATTGGAGTCACCGCTACTGTAGTACGCGTCCTGTATGCTTCAACCTATTCCGGGGCATACAACTTCCATCTAAATTCCGTGAGAATTCACGATCACCAGCCTTCCTTGGTCGTCTATAACAGCATGTCGAGTTCTGGATGCGTTGGGTAAAACACGCATACTTCCCCCCTCATTGGTACACCGCCTGTATGATTACGTACGACAACCGGGTACGCCGTTGTAGTGCCACAAGCCTCTCGATAAGACATGCCATGTGTCGACGGCTACTATTGACTTATACAAAGCGTTGACCGAGCTAGAAAATTCCCCAAGAAGCATGCTGACGGAGTCGTCCGTGCACATGGCCCCAGTTTGAAGCTCGACAGTAAAATGTCACGTGGTCCTGCACAAATTCCGACTGTTGATCGAAAACACTCGGACGGAGGGGGAGGTATTTGTATCGGAGTCGAGCATCTATCAATAAGAATGGCATGCTTGTCTGTCTGTCTACTATTTTCTCGTCGTTTACTGCGTAGGCGTGATCGTTTCCGTCTTGCTCTGAACAATCATTCGAGAAAGCACGATTTCGATTATCGAGTTCGACACCATGTTACAACGTATACTTCTGCTAGCATAGACCAGCGATAGTGGTGCTTGGCATCCGACCAACACACCCAGTATCGTGTGTACTTCGTCGTACACATTACATGAACCTCGACCGCCAAAACGGTGTCCGGTTTCAGTCTTCCTGTCTATGCACGATCAAACTTACCAAGTTAGCGCAGTGACAGCCACCCGCGTTCCGGTTGTCCTAGAGTTCTGGGATCAGTATACTTGCCATGGCATATTCTCTTGCCTCTCGACGGCCAAATCAACGACGGGTGTCGTTTTTGGGGGCTCATAGTTGCCCAGCTGCTTGCTTGGGTTAAGCTTTATTGCTTGAGTTCGACACATAGCACATACGGAGGCCTCCATGCGCAAGGCATTTCTCATCACCGCCACGTGGAGCGTTCCCTCGTCGTTACACCCTCCAAGGGTAAGCACCTGGGAAATCTGCTCTGGGCACCTTCGAAAAGCTAACACATGCTGGGATATCCGTATCCCGTTCCGACCAAGAATTCCCTGCTGGCATGCAGTAGCGGTGTACTCTCGCTCTGTGTAATATTCAAGACGTGGAGGTTATTCCCAAGATTCGGATGTATCGCGATCTTCGTAATACTGGACAACGTCAATGTATTGCTGCTGTGAAAACAACGTATCCCGTGGACGCACATGCGCCAGTTCTCTCGTCTCGTGCTCGCTATCATCCATGATGAATATAGCATCATATTCCCTAGTGGTTAGTTACACTAGGATATTTATTTTGGAAATGATCCGTTTTTCCGTCTGCCTGTCTATCTGTCCGCACGACCCATACTTTGGGATTTGCGCAAATATTCGATACTAGGGATAATGGTCGACCCCTCTGACCCAATAGCGGAGGGCCCACATTGTGGAACTGAAAGATCAACGGGTTGCCATTTAGTGCATGCCATAGACGTAGTTAATTGGCGATAAGCTATGCAGGGGGGGATATTGTGTGAGTCCCGGAGGTAAAGATGTCAAACGGTGTTTGATCTGCGAGTTTTGTTCGCCCTTGGAGGATGCAGCAGTCCATAAGATATAAGGTAATACGGAGGACCATAGTAATCAGGACCCACCACATACACAAAAGCCTATATATTTTACCGTTTTTACTTACCATATTTGGTCCTGATTTCTATGTTCTCCCGTAATAGTGTAGCTGTCTAGCTGTCGCTAGTAACTCGCGCAGCAGGATATTTGTAACTGCCGTCAAATCGTCTGCGTTGGTGGATGATGGACGGTCGTTGTACTGAACTCAGCAGCAGTCAGCAGCAGCAGCAGCAGCAACAACAGCAGCAGCAACAGCTAGCAGCAGCTAGCAGCAGCCGGCAGCAGCCAGCAGCAGCCGGGCAGCAGCAGGCAGCAGTAGCAGGCAGCAACAGACAAAGAGCAGGCAGCAGCAGCCAGCAACAAGCGGCAACGCGAGCATTAGCCGCCATAAGCCAGCAGGGGTATCAACACACAAAAGCAGGCAGCACCAGCAGGACAAGCCAGCAGCAGGAGCAGGTAGCGGCAGGTAGCGGCAGCTAGCAGCAGCCAGCAACAGCAGCTACCATGGTAGCAGCAGCAGCAGCAACAACAAAAGCAGGTGGCAGAAGGCAGCAAGGACAGCAGCAACCACAGAGGCAAAAGCAGCAGCGGCCCGGTGCGTGTGTGTGGGTGGCTGCCAGCGCAATCTTAAAAACTGGGGGACAAGAAAGCCCAATTTGATTGTGGCAAAACGCCTAACGATATTTTGGGACAATCATTGGGTGTACATGCCAACACCGCAAGGTCACAGGGAGCCATGACCGACACTCCCCACCATGATCTGTTTTTTGTCCGCACAAGGGGTTGACAGATGACGACGACAAATCCAAGCATGTGCCGTTGTCTTTATTGCTCGCGATGCCCTACATCGCTGTCCAGCCAGGTACGTGATAGCACAGTAAATCCGCAGTAAAGCCATCGAAAGGTCCGGCTTCATTGTTTTGGTGTTTAGCGATTATAGAGTAAGATGGCGTATACGCGGCATCAACAGCAACAGCAGCAGCAGTAAGACCTTAATACGATTGTAGAAGCTGAGGTCGTTGTTACGTGCCAGCTTTTCGTGACCAATAGACAGCCCTTCGAAACAAGCCCAATGGATAGACAGCAATTCCAGCAGTTCAACGGACGCCCAACTGTCGTAAGCTCTTCGTAACGAAAAGCACATGAAGACCACATGCCGTATGAGCCACCAGGTACCTGGTTCTCCTTTGTGTTACACCGTTAGTCGTAGGTTGTGCCAGGTGTGCCACGTAGGCCATACCACCAAAAGCAGTACGAGGTCGTAAGTACCAATAGAGCAGCATGTACCTACTAGTAGGTAGACCGTAACAACAACAGCAGTACGAGTCCGTAAGTACCAATACGGCCGTGTGTACCTACTGTAGGTGACACTTCTGTGCTGTTCTGTACTCTGTACTCGTGGAACCTACGGTTTGACCATGATACTGTGTTGCTGATGCCTCGGACTGTACCATAGAGTCTACGTAATACACCAGGTATTATTTAACAAGATCATGGTATGATATGTATTGTGTATATTGTGTTCGTTGGAAGAATTTAGCATTATTGCTTGGACAATGACTTAACATGACGTAGTGTTGATACGACCAACGAGGCACCAGGCAGAAATAAGCACGATTGTCAAAGAATATTTTTGTGGCTGTCCTAGGAAGATGTTCGCATAATTCCTTGACCTAAACCAGAACATAGTAGCATGGGGGCCATATGATGTACGGTTAGAATCATGATTGCC